>JAEIIG010003236.1:0-52508 GCA_018904695.1 Drosophila parvula
CTGTTATATTTATTTAAAAGCATGTACCAAATGAAATGTTTTCGTTTAATTAAAATTCTTGTGGCTTTAACAGAAATTACCCATTGCCCGTCGGCAATTTGGAACAAAAGTAAGTTTGGTTTTTGTTCTCGCAAATTCTTTGGCTTCTCCTACCAAGATTTCTGGCCAAGAAACCAACCCGTCTGAGCTGATGACTCTCCAGTTTCTCCGGTCTTCGGTGGCGGCCACAAGCCGAAGGCGACGTCGTCTCGGTTTCGTTCCTGGCAATTGCTGGGAGCATCGTTTGGAGCCATTTCGGTGGCCATAACAATTCTCGTAATACTTCGGGCATCGCCGACTAAACGATAATCGCGCGTAAATGCGCCACTAAAATCAATACGACGACTTGGAGCTTTTGGAGCTAGCTGCGCTCGTGTCCTCCAGTTTCACCTTCGTTCGGCAAGGACTGCGTTTCGGCCATATCTCGCTATCCTTTTCGCCGGCCAAAAAGGAGCAAGGAGGAGCGCCAAGGAGCGCAGCCAAGATGCCTGGCCAAGGAGAACACGGCGCGCCCACGCAAATGGGCGGTTATGCACATGCGCTTCCCATCAGCTCCTTGTTGGCTTTTATTTCTTTTATTTTTCCTGCCCTCGCTTCGAGGCGAAATGAAGTCGGTTCGCACACAAATTGAGTGTATTTCGAGGTTTATCAGATGCGGATTTATACATTCGCATATGAGCACTTGAATGCGGACCTTCGAGGCCATTAAATGGGGCTGATAAGGGGATCATTGTTTGGCTCATTTCAATTTGGAAAATGTTACAAGTTCCAGTTTTTATGGCCATTCATAAATAGGACACTATATTGGCTAGTCAAATCTATGAGACATCTGATATTATGAGTTAAAAATATTAAATAAAAGCCAAATAATCTTAATTCCTCAAATTTAATTACTTATTTATATTTGTTTTTGTCAAATGAATATGTTCCTCGAAATCAACTCAATAATCGCTTCAAGTTTGACTCATTGCCGCTGATAGGAGGAGCTTGAAATGTCATTTCAATTAGCGAATGCAACTCATTACGATTCAATCGGAACGGCCTTTGTTCGTTCCGTCCAAAGCGCACATTCGAATAATTAATTTTCCATTTCACTTAAAGAAATTATACATTTAAATTTCCGTCGCGAGATGCATAATGAATTTCGGCTGGCCCGAAACCTAACCTGGGCCGAACATTTTAATCAGCCTGTGGCAGGGCCGAGTCCGGAGTCCTCCGCTTATTTACGATCCAGCGATCCGATCCGATCCGGAGATCTCGATCCGATCCCAGCGGGGCAGGTAAGCGAAATGAGAAATTTATCAAATTTATGGCCGGGGAATTAATTGAGATATAATTCAGGGGAGTTACAAAAGGCCGGCGAAGCCACACAAAATGGAGGCTTTAAACCTTAATAAATAAGCCAGGAAGAGGCGGCCAAGGAAAGACAAAAGGCACAAGGCTCAGCCATTATATATATTTACTTTTTTTTTCCCCCGGCTCTCCCGGCTGCCCGTCTCTGTGCTTCTGGAGACCGCACGCTGCGTCCGTAATTAAAAGTCGTAAACTATTTTTATGGTGCCTCGTATATTTGCCGCAAAATGTCAACCCCGATTTGCATGCGGTGCTCGTGGGAAGGCAAACGTATCTGGCGGTCAGGTGAATTAATTGAATTAATTGCGGATAGATAAATCTAGATGATCGCCTGGGAATCGTACATACCATGCCCCAGTATTGGCGGAATGGCGACCATCACTCGGCCAGTTCTTGGGCATATTTATCTCAATGTGGCCCGCAGCTGCAGTGGCTCATTAATTGAACTTTATGGCCGTCTACATCATGTGACAAAATGCAAATTAATATTTATACGCGTTGGAGTCGGGAATTCGAACTCGAATCCAACCATCCGCCCGCCGTCTGGTCGCCTTGGCTTTCGCAGTGCTCGGCGCATAAATTCATAAATGTGCGCCAGCATGGCCAATTTATTTACAATGTACAACAACACTTCTATAACTGTTTAGTGGACAGTCGTATGGTTGCTAGAAAGAGAGCAAGTGATCGACTGACGGCAATGCATAAATAAATAAGTGCATCCTTGATCTACTGGACTCTGTTCGCCTGTTACAGGAAATGTAAGAAGAGGGAAATTGTTGTTCTTGTTTCTGCAATAACAAGTTCCAAATCAGCAGTTTTTGCAGTACAAATTCATCAATTGCAGGTTTCCATGTACCAGGCGCGCAGAATGCAGCAGGAGGTTGATTTAAGAACTGTTTATTGCTCTCTCCAGAGCTGCTCTTTTTAATTTTTTCTGGCCAGACGTACGGTTGCTAGAAAGCGAGCAAGCGATCGACTGACGTCACCGCAAAAAAATTAAGTGCATCGTTGATCTACTCTGATCGCCTGTTACACGAAATTTAAGCAAAGGGAAATAGTTGTTGTTGTTTCTGCAATAAAAAGTTCCAAATCAGCAGTTTTTGCTGTACAAATTTATTAATTGCAGGTTTCCATGTACCAGGCGCGCAGAATGCAGCAGGAGGTTGATTGGTTTAGTAAACATATTTAAGAACTGCTTAGTACTCTCTCTAGAGCTGATCTCTTTAATTTTTTCTGGGCAGCCGTAAGGTTGCTGGCAAGTGGAATTGCTGTTGGAAGCACTGCGGTTAAACGATACCCCGTATTTTACTCTAAAAACATGTTGATAAAAACTACTTTCATCAGTTAAATATATTATACTATATATTATATATACAAGCTTTGATAATGAGTAATCCAAGCACACTTGGGACATATTCCCAAAAAATATGGAATCCTAAGCGAACGACTCGTCGCTGCTGCTGGAGTCAAAGGTTATCACAGTGGGCCTGCTTGTGATCCCGCCCATAAGTAATTGAATCCTACGCAGGGAATGGCCCTTGGTTTCCGGTATGTAAATCAGTGCGCAGAGCAGGCTAGCCACTGCAACAATGGCGAAACACACGAATATGTACGGCTGGCAGATGCTCTCGTGGGCAGAGTACCAAATAATGGCGACAAGGGCCGTTAGCCAGCTTATCGTGGCGGCGATGGAGCAGCCCAGCGGCTGCATCGGTCTCACCAATAGCTCCACGCTAAGCAACCAGGTTAGGGTCCCGAGGCCGGCAGCATAAGTGGACACAAACAGATTCATGCAGACCAAATTAATGAACGGAAGGACCGTACCGCCGTTGACCAGAAACAGTTTAATCCCAACGCCCAGGATGACGGAGGCGAAGAACGAGATGGCTGAGCAGACGATAATCAGGCTTCTTCTGCCCACTTTTTCCACGAGAAAAAAGCAGAGCAGGAGCCCCAGGACAGTGGACACGGCCAGTATGCTGGCCCAGGTAGACGGCAGCTTTTGGCATGCCAGGAAATCAAATGTGAAAAATATGTAGACGAAGCCGCCGCTCAGCTTCTGGAGCACGGCCAGCACTATACACCTGGCCATGCTTCTTCGGGTCAGCTTGTACTTGAAGCCCCGCAGCGGATAACTGCGCTGATCGTGCTGGCTCTCCGAGGGCATTCTCGTCAGAGTGGCCAGCTCCCTGCGCATATTGTGGTTCTTGCCACGCAGCCGGCGCAGGCTTTGCTCCGCTGACGGCATCTGCCCCCGGTTCGCATAGTAGACCGGTGACTCCGGCATCAGGAGCGGCAACAGACCGAACACAAGCAGCGTCAGATTGACGATGTTGACGATCCTCAGCTCTAGGACCCTGCACATCACGAAGCTGTAGATCACGCCGATCATGCATGCCCCATGGAAGCAGACGCCCATCATGCCGCGCTTCTGCACCGTACTGATCTCACCGCTGTATATGGGAACGGCGACACAGTGGGCACCACCGCACATTCCAAGGAAGAAGCGGCCGGCATACAACATCGGAATGCTTTGCGCGAAGGCCATAAGGCACCAGCCCAATGTGTTCGGTAGAAGCTGCATCAGGATCGTCCGCCTGCAGCCAACGGCCCGCAGAAGGAAGCCCGTGGGCAGGCACCAGACCATCGCTCCCAGGGTGAGCAGCATGCAGACAATCTGCCACTGAGCAGTCGAGGGTTTAAAGCCATACGAGTTTTGCTCCATGACCGATCTGTGAGCCCCGCCAGTCCAGCCCATGGCGATCCCGAAAAAGAAGGATCCTATGTTGCTGTAAAAGGTTGCCCCGTATAGGCCAGCATTGTTCACGCGGTACACAGGACGCGGCGCAACTGGTTCGGGGATTGTCGGTGGTGTCCTCGGCGTCCTCGAAAACCATCCGGGTTTAGGCGCCTGCGGATCGGGTTCGGCATTCGGCGGTGGCGGCGGTGGAGGATCCGGTGGTGGCGTGGGCGGAGGCAGCTTAGTTGATTGTCGACGAAGAGAATTTGCACTTGGTGACTTCATTATTGAAGATTAGCGACCGAAATCACAATATGCAAATCCTTCAATGAGTCCAGATATTAATATTTGAATTTACCTCATGGCTTGTTGTGTATTCTATAATTGGTGTTACTTTAAATTTTCAGATCTCACATTCATGTCAAAATAAATTAAAATAAAGGTCTTAATTTTGACTTAAAACTAAATAGCTTCCTTGTTTTTAAATAGGGTTTTAAAATGTTTGTTTCAAACTAAACGTAGACACTTGTTCGAGCTGAAATTGAGCTTTTCAGATAATAGAAAATATAGATAATAGTATATATATAATAATAGAATATAATAATAATATAATATAATATAATAATAGAAAATATAGATAATAGTATATATCTATTACACTTTATATCTAAGCTGCTAAATAAGAAAATAAATTTAACTGAATTACGAATAGCCTGCACTCTAACCCGATAAGGAAGAGTATGATCCAAGGCACTGACCCCTTTCTATTTGCCAGACCGGACTGTGGGACAAGTAATTATACAACTCATTATGCTTTTCCCAGCAAAAATAGCTCGGGGTCGTTGTGGGCCAACAATTTACAATATTGCATTTCCAAATCCCCCCTGAAACGCCCCCAACTAAGTCGGCAATAAACTGGGATCTGCAAATATTTGTTCGCCGGCCGGAGGATATGCACATGTGTGTGGATTTCTCGCATCCGGGAGTCGTATTTTGAAATCGTACGGGTATCTGTCCGGGGTGTTGTGTGTACTCCTGGCAAAGTGCAGATATTTATGCGTATTTGATAGCACTAATGGGCCATTAAATGCGTACGCAAATACACACACGTAGCGTGTGTGTGTTGGCTGCTGTGTGGGTGCCAGGATGAAAATGTACCTAAGCGAATCTAAATGGCATCGGGGGCACCGAACATGCAAAATCATGTACTCGTAAATCTCCTTAATGCCAGCGGCCTCCGGACGAACTGAGACACCCGGGAAAATGGCAGGAAAAGCGCTGGAGCAGGTGGTGGGGTTTTGGGAGTTTGGAAAATGCTCAGTTGGGCGTTGTGGGGTTAAGCACACACACAAACACACACTCATCCAGAGAACACGCATGGCGGATGCTTGTTTTACCCCCGGGAAAAAGTCGAAGATGGAATGGGAATTTCCGTAATGGAACTCGATATACATGTATGTAACATATATGCAAGCTAGTGGTGTGTGTGTGGGCGTAAGGTATTACGTAACTAACGAAAATTAACGTTAATAGCCTTGAGTATCAAAATAATGGCACTCGCCTGTTGGTTGCCCTCCCTACAAGGCTTGTTTTCGGATTGGTTCGGAGGTCTCCTCCTCCTGCCCTGCCTCAGAGCCCCAAATAAATTTCAAAAACTCATTCCGGACTTGGGAAAAACGTGAAAATATTGTTACGACCTTCGGGTACCTCCTTGCGCTGTGCCAAAAAAATATAAACGTATATATTTTTGTGTTTCCTTTTCCTTATGCCAACGTATGCCATCGAACTAAATTAGATTTTAGTCACAGAATTACGATGCTCCAGCGGTTAATTGAGAAAAGTGGAGCAGCGATTTTTAATGATGTTGTGATTGCGGATGGGAGGCTGTATCGTTATAAACGGGATGCTCATATGGTTTGGTTAGAGGAAAGTTCCATAAGATGCTTGTATATATTTCTGGGAAGTATGGTAATTACTGACGAAGTGGGTAATTCTGTTTTAGGTTAATGTGGCATTAACCATTAAATACATGTTCCAATGAATATCTATGTAAAATTTACTTAGTTTGTTGTGGATGAAAAACTTTGCAAATTTATCACTGCAAAGCTAAGATTAAAAGCATTAGATAATCATTAAATACTTGTTACTTTTCTGTGATTTATCTAATAACATTTTGATGCGAAATATATACAAATTCTACCTTACGTATTTATACGTTTTTCTTAAATTTAATTTGTGATACAATATTTAAACTAATTAACTAGTAAGAGTCTCTTCTCTTAGACTTAAATCACTTACAAAAAAATGTCTCCAATAGCATTCCTAGAGAAGTAAAATTTCTTAAAAGAAAGCCCCCCTTTTCATTATCAAAAACATATTCCTAAAAATGTAAACTAAGCCCCTTTAAATGTGTGCTTGTAAGAAAACATCTTGGCAAACGCAATTCGGTTTCCAACGAAATTGAAATTTCACCACCCACAAATAAAAATATAAAAAAAACAGGAAAAAGAAGATACTTCGGCCCGACATTTTGTGAACTGTGTATGCGTGTATCGTTAATTTTTATTGGCGAGCTCTCGAGATCCCCTTTCGCATTGAAATCGAATGAAATTCAGTTGCGGGTCCTTGTTGGCTTGTTGCTGAAGCGGTGGGGGGGGGGGTCAGGAAATGGGATCGGATCGGGAGGACGAAAACGCAATAAGCAGTTAAAAAATACTCGTAATTGCAGCGGGAGTCAAAGCCCCCGGAGACCGGGACTGTCATGCTGCACGGTTCATATGAGTTCCATTGTTGTTTTTTGTTGTTTTTTTTTTCTCCAGGAACGTGCGCATCTCATCGACTCGATTTCGATTCCGGATCCGGAACCGCCCCTCCTGTTTTTGTTGCCTTCCCCCCCCTTCGATGGAGGACGAGGACAACGGCGGGAATGGCACTCGGCGGACTCGTTCCGCCGGAAATTCATGAATAAGAAGATGAAATTGCTTGTAGCACAGTTCTCCTTGTCATCTCCAATCACGAGTTATTCTTATTTTTTAAGTTTCAAGCAACTTTAAGAGCTGTTAAGGAAATTCAAAGAATTAATATTATGGAGAAGCCAGTTGTAGGTTGAGAAAATATTGGAATCATTTCAGTATGGACTCTCATATAAAATATATCTCCATTATTTGGAGTACGTATGATGCCTGACTTCAGACTAGCTACAGTTGGTTTGGTTCCCATAATGAAATAATATAAATTAAATTATATTATCATTGTAATTCCCTTGCTATACCCTTGCCGGGTATTATCACTTTAACCAAGAGTTTGCATCGCAGTAAAGGATTAAGTTTGGATCTTGTTTCTCTTAATGTCTTCGGTTTCCTCAAATAAACTACCTTTAAGTTTATATTATAATTAATAAGACTTAAAATAGTTAACTAATAAAGAATGCACCGAATGTTATGTTGTAGAAATTATGATTTAATATTTACCTTAAAACCAGGTTTAATTTTTAGTTCCAGATAAAAATGAAAGTACATTGGAACATTTTAAGTTAAGGCCACTCTGCAGTCGACCATTTCCTCTGGCCAGCCTTCAGCCCGTGCTCGCCATATAGTTTTCCTTTTGTCCGTCTCGTTATTGCCGTAATATTGTTGGGTCCGCAAGGATTCCTCCTTGTTGTTGTAGTTATAATGGGCTAGTGCCATTCGGGGCAGCGGCAAAAATGTTTCACAAATGGGTTCATATTTTGACGTTTAATGTAGCGAAAATGAAGCGGCGACGTTGCCCTCGCGACTTGGGCTCCTTTTTCCTTTGCTATTCCTCCGCTTTTCCCGGCGGGCAAATATCAAAATGGAGAGTGCAAATCAAGAATCAATTGCATTATTAGAAGCGATTGGCAATCATTGGGGCGTAAGGGGGTAAGTCTCTGTCTGGCAGATACGGGTTTTCTCCAGGTTCTTTAAGGGTTGCCTAGTGGAGTTATTGGAATTATTTTATGTTCTGCTAATCGTACATTTAAGTTCAAGGTTTCAGCTTAAAGTAATATAGCTTTTAGGTGACATAGCATAGGTGATATAGCTTTAACTGTAACTATTTTTATCTGCAATTGGAGAAATCTTTATCTCGAACTCTTATAGTTTAATATTCTTTGGCGTACAGATATATAATTTTTCCCAGTTTAGGGCACAATTTGTTGAGGCAAAGATGGCCCCCTCAAGATTAAAAGTCAGCTATATTTTGGCAAGAGCTCGTAACCAGCCACCGGTGTCCTTTATGGCCAATAGCGAATGATGAAAACGCCATCCGCTGCGGGCCGAAGTTTGCCTAAATATGGCTAATCGACTGCCACGGGCACTTGAGGCCAGCAGTTACCAACAGCCAGTGGCCAACCCTAACCCCGCCAGGACCCAGTTCCAGGACGCGTTGCCAATCCCTTCTGGGCCGCACGCCGGGGATCAAGTAAATTGCGAAAACTATGTGCAAGATGGCCTGTTATTGCAGCCGAAGCGCTTGTAATGATGACTCTAAGTGTCGTTTCCTTAAGTGTATTACCTATAAAAAATTTATACAAACATGCTGCCGAATTCGTTCCCATTTCCCACCACCACCGACTAGATAGTCCTGCGAACCCCGAAGTGGAACCCTCCTGGCCTCATCTGCCACGGCTGCGATAAGGTGAGCGGAGCAGCTCGTTGTCTTGGCGATAAAATGCAACATTAAGTTGCTGATTTTTTCTCCATCCCCCCGGTTTCCCTAGGTTCGAGCCCTCGAGTAGCAGTTCATTAGGGTAACACTGCAATCGGGCAGGGAAAAGGGAAAGGTTATCGAACGTGCTCGAGGTGTCCTGTCCCAGTCCCAGGCCGTAGCTATTAATTGGTCATTATGCATGCAAATGCTTCGAATAAATTCAGGGAGGGCATCGACATGAATCAAATGATATATGTAATGTAAATGGCTTCCAAGATGGGATCGGCAGTCATTGGATTTATTATAATGAATATACCTGCAATGGAGATAACAATATATTTGTTGATATTTTTTAAAATGTTTATCTTTGACTTGAATTAATAATAAAATTAAATACATATTTGGAATTTCTTTCTACAGAAAACCCTGAATAAATATTTCTCCTTCTTTACATGCATTTAATTAAAGGCATCCTTCTGAGTAAATCCCTACAAATTCCTATTAAAATGAGAAATTATAAATGCCATGTAAATTGCAATATATAAGGGCGTATAAATTCAACGAAGCGAACTGGTTTTCCGGCCCCGGTGTGTCCTGTCTTCGTATCCTGCTGGGTATCCTCCACCGACAACCCACAAAAAGGGCGGCCGCTCCCTTGGCGCTCATAGTTTATGTTTACGTAGAAATTAAAATAAACGCCGCAATGAGATTTATTCAATGTTTGTATTAAGCTGCGCTGTCCAGGAAGCAGGGAGCACAAGGAGCACAAGGAGCACGTGGAGAACCGGGAGCGAAAACCATCCCCCAGAAATTCCCGGCCATTCGGGGAGGGTGGATATCCTTTGTGCGCGAGCCGGGTTTGCCGGGGTGGGTGGCCCGTCGTCCTGCCACCGGATTTAAATTCTAATCTAACGGGGACAACGGCGCTCGGAGCGCGCGAGTTGCGCACTTATCCGGCATGGCGGTAATAGCTTTATCTGCCGACAGAATTATGGCCACTCGCCTGATTCATGATCCCGGAACGAGTCCTTTCTCGCCTTCTGCCCCAAAGCGGGGGTGGGTGGCTGGGTGGCCTTTTCCCTGCAGGAAGTCGCCGTGCAGCCATTGTGAAGCTCGGCCATCGATTCGAATGGAGAGTGATGGGCAGTGTATCGGCGCTTTTGTTCAGGCTGAATGGTACAGTTCGCTACATAATCGTAGGGCGTATTTATAATTATAAATTTAACTTAATTCAAGAAGAATTAAACTAGGATATAAGATCCTTTTTTTCTCTTTTGTTATATCAAAATGTAATACAACAAATAACTAGTTTGTGCTGATAAATAATACCAGTACTTATTTTTCTTTAAATATAATGGATTTCCACAAGCAAAATCAAGGAGAAAGGTCAAGAAAATTCAATGATTGTAGTTATTATAGGAAGCTACTCTCTTAGTTGTAATTCCGGCTTAATAATCAGCATTTTCCCATCAATAAATTTTCTATACTTCCATATTTAATGACTCTAACAGTCATGATCCTGACTGTGCTACTAACCGGCGCCGCCAGTTGATCGACTCTTCTGGCTGAATAAAGCCGCGGGTGGCAAGCTGCCATCCGCATCCGTGGCTGTATCTATATCTACACGAGCAGCCGAGCAGAAGAGGAAATCCTGTTCGCCATGGAAGACTCCACCGCAACAACATGGAAAATCGATACCAATATGGCGGGCACCGCCAGCAGTCAACCCCTGGAAAAATCCCAGGCCAGCCCAGGCCTCAGCTGGGGGATGTTTGTTTAATTTTCCGCAGTGCAAGTGATGAAAATCTATTGAATGTGCGGCTGCCAAAACTCCCGAAATCCCTGCTGGCTGGCGTTCTGTGAAAATATTTATACAATGCGGCGCAGAGTGAGGCGGATGTACGTTTGCCAGGCGACGATGACAACGGACTGGCTCCGATTCTAACTTCCAATCTGGGCAGATATGGAGATATATAGATAGGTATATATATAGTATATACAGAGAGAGAGTGAGAAAGTGAGGGAGCGGAATGAATATGGGGAAGGACAAGCCGTGAATGACACGCACTCGCTTAAATTGACATTTAATGCCAATACAATGACAGTTATTTTAATTGTGTTTGGGTGCTGCGGCAATTTATGTTATGGCTGTAATTGTTATGGCCAAAAGCGAAGTGCTTCTGGGCGAGAGCGACTTCAGAGATTGCCTGCCTTCAGGTTGGTCTGTGACTGGCAGAGGAGTGAGAGAGATTCGGTGGTTCCACCAGTTGATTTCGCTGAGAACTACGCTTATTCTAATGACATTTGCTGGTGGCATTTTGCGTAAAGGTCTATCGTTATATACGAAAATATATAAAAGATATATTATTTTTATATAAAATATATATTTTTTGTGTTTAATGTATCTAATTATATATGGGTAATAATATTTTTTTTACTAAAACAGAAGCTTGATTTAAGATAATTATGGTTAAGAGCTGACAATGAGTAATAGCTTATTTTTTAATCTAATTTATATTTCTTTTGTTTTAGGTGCTTTCAGGTTATTTCTTTCTTCAGAAACTACTTGAATCTATCAAATTCTTAAGGACAATAGACTGCAGGACTCGTAAAACTTAAGTATTAATATATATTTTAAGTTTAAATAATAATTCTTTCGTTTCATAGCATAAATCGTGAATTTAAATACTTTCCACACTCTGTATATTTTGCTAATCACGCTCCCAGAAGAAAAACTCTGTATTAAAAATATTAATAAAATAAATGAAGACATTATAAATTATTATATTATATTAAATATAAAACCAAGGCCTTGAAATTCTCTTAATTCCCATTTAAAGCTCCCTAACCCGTGCTGCCAGGCACTTCGCTCCCGAACTAAAAAACAGGTTCTGCCCGGGGAATGGCAGATGGGCCGCAGGTAAAGGTAAGTCGCTCCTAAAACCGATTGCGTTCCACAGGCCGCATCCACACTTTAAAGCCGGAATAGTAGGAGGGAGAGGGGGAATGGGGGGCCTAGGGGGTATGCCCCATTGCGCCGCAGTGCGTCCACATGCCGCTAGATGGCGCGCGGGTCAATTTAGTGGAATTAATGGAATTGGAATTCATGGCGCGGAAATTGAATTTATGATCCGAAGGCCGCCGTCCAAAGGCAATCGGTTTTTAATGCGCCATTGAACGCTTCGAAACTGTTTGCGATTTGCAGAAAAACCGAACTCTGGATTCGTTGTTCTTTTTCGGGGCAAAGTTTGCAAACTTTGCAACGGATAATGCCGCACATAAATACCGAAAGGGGGCACGTAGTACGAGTAATTAAAAACACGTTTTGTCCTTTTTGGGGGGGCCATTAAGGGGGCCAGAGACGACAAAGTTGGCCGCATTTCTCGCATGCCGCCGCCTGGGAAAAGTTGAAAATAAACTTCTGCGGCAGAAACAAGGGGAAAACAACAACAACAACAGCACACACATAACTCCGTGATGTCAACTTTCGTGTTTGGTTTCGCATTTTCCCGCTGCTTTGTTTCGGCTTTGTTCCCATACGGATAACAGCTCGGGACAGGGACTCACCTTTCTTGCCAGCCCGAAAGGTTGATTAACGCTGACGGATCACGGAACGGCCAACGGGCTCTCCTCGTGTGCGACTCTGTTATATATTTCGGGGACCTCGTTAGTCATTTCGCTGAAAAAGGATTCGAAATTCGGAGCTCGCAGTTCGGATTTCGGGGAGGGTGCGACGCCTCAAGGATCGATGGTCGTTGCGGAGATGGAGTCATCGGAAGGTTAGGCTTTAAGGTCACCAATCGAGCTTTAATATTAGGTTTAATAAAGGGAAAGTGGGGACCAAAGGCGGTGAGTTAATTGTCCAGCCTTTGATTATAAATAAAGGTATAGAAAGTGGGTAAGTTTTGAAGGGAAGCATCTTAAAATCAAGTTCTTATTACCACTTATCTTAATATTCTTAATTTGAAGCTTCACTTCTGCCTTTGACATGGAAATTTATTCCGGGAACTTGGCCAAGAACAATATATATTTGAGCCAAGAGCAAATCCTAAGCTCTTCTCGTTTGCCAGAGATCGCCGCCCTGGACCCCTGCCAAATTGTACAAAAGTTGCGAAAACTTTTCGGAATTAATTTGTTAAACTTTGCTGAAATGCTGAAATATATATGTGTGTGTATTAAGGACATTTTTGGTTTGGAATGGGGCCGAACCACAGGACCGCTAAGACCGCAATAAAGCCACATAAGCCCCGGGACTGTCGACGGGCGAAAATCCAATCTCGCAAATCAGGTTGATAAAGCGCCGGCACGCAACCCTGCCTTTGCTCGAACCTGTAACTGAACCCTTTTTCGGCAGCCCATCAAGCCCATATATGGCCAACGTAAGCCGGCTTTAATTACGCTTGAGCCACCCTAAATTCAGGGCCAGCCCCCACCCACACCGAGGAGCTGGCGACACAATTAAGCATTCATGGCTCCGGGTGAGCTTAAATTTTGACATTTTCCTTGTTTGCTTTTCGGGCAATGCGATGCTGGGCCAAAGGGTAAAAGGACTGGCGAAAAAGGACAACAGAGAGAGAGAGAGGTTGTCCGTAATCAGACACACGTCCTGTCGTCCTGTCCCTTTTCGCTGATCCCGGCGACCATTTTATAATGTGTGTATAGCAGCTCAGGACACCCGGGAGACCCATTGCCGTCGGCACTAAACAATTTTATCATTTTTAATCATCTGAGTGGATTTTTGGGGTGGTCTCGGACCGGGATTAAAAACTCATATTAAGTTATTATCGGGATGGCAGATACGGCAAAACAGCAGCAGGACCTCTCTAGCTCTAGACCTCTCATGCCAGCGAAAGCCCAGCAAATGTCAAAGAAACCTCGTGGCCAATAAAAATTCATTTCAACCAGACGATGTTTAAAACATTGTCTGCACACACTGGCGGCCACAAAGGATTGCTGCCAAATTGAGGTCTTGAGGATGGTACAACGGAGGTGGAGTCCGGAGTCCGGAGTTGGAGTTGGAGTTGAAGAGCGGGTTCCTGGCTCATGGTTAATGCATGATTTAATGCAATTTCGAACCATTCGCACGCATTCTGCAGTCGCCGGCCAATTTGGCAGCGCATCAACACGCCATTTGGGAACTGGAATCTGGACACTTGAAGAAATATATATAGCCCACTGTTAACAGGGTTTTAAAGTTAAAGAGAAGTTTATCTACCAGCTAAATGCCTTGAAAATGTTCTGTAATTTACATTCTAGTTAACAATAAAATCAAATTTAAATCCTCACACAAATATCTACTTTTACTTTAATTATAAGAGTAAATTTTGATCCTTATTACCTTGCTAAGTACTAAGTTATTTTTCTTGCTGTGCAC
Organism: Drosophila parvula; assembly: GCA_018904695.1. Taxonomy (NCBI): domain Eukaryota; kingdom Metazoa; phylum Arthropoda; class Insecta; order Diptera; family Drosophilidae; genus Drosophila; species Drosophila parvula. The sequence continues at coordinate 14,175 of JAEIIG010003236.1, forward strand.
TCTGAACCTTTGGTCCATTGGCAGCATTTCAGCATCTCGACCCGGGCCTTGCACATGTTTCCATTAATGGGCCCGCATCCTTGGTGGCAAATTGGAGGCTGCCTCGTTGGCCATAACTCCCCTGCTTAGCTGCCATTTATGGCCTGTCGAGAGTCGGCGAGATGTTCCATTGTTTTGGCTCCTCCGTAAGTGAATGTGCCGCCTTTCCACAATTCCTCGGGAGATTTTAGCCATTTAATGAGCTTGCCATTGCCACAGCAACAATGTAACTAAATGCACTGAAATTGGCTGGTAAATAGGTAGGTAATCGGTCAGGTGATGGCCAAAACCAAACAAAGTTAAGTTAGGGATCAAGTTAAGATCGAGGCATTGAATTAGAGTTAAGTTAGGGATCAAGTTAAGATCGAAGCATTGAATTAGAGTTAAGTTAAGGATCAAGACAAGATCGAAGCATTGAATTATGTTAATGTTAATGTCAGGGGAGGGAAGTTGTAAAGGCAGTTTAAGATTATGAAGCGATGTAACTTGTTAAATTCTATTCTATTTATTAAATTCTCTTAGAATTTGAAGCCTCAGTTGTGTTTCCTTAAATCTTGCTCCTCGTTAACTGCTTTTTGCCATACTTCTAATGTGAAATGTAGTCCTGGGCCAGTCTGTATCCAAAGTAAAAGTTGGAAACACAAATGCCGTAATTGCTACACGTCTGAATAGTACTACATATATAGTACTATATATATATTATATATATAGTATATATACATATATGGCGAATGTATGCCGGGTTCCGGAACAAAGCCAAAAGCCATTAGGTGAGCCACACTCTCATTCGCCGCTGACGCTGTACTGCCTCCGCCTGTTGTGAGTCACAATTTTAGAATTAAAACCCGAAATGCATAAATTGCCGTTAACCGCAAGAAACTTTAGCCTTGACTTGACTCCAGACTCTGGACTCCCTCCAAGCTTCAGCTTCAGCTTCAGCTTCAGCTACAGATACGGCGGCAGCCTCCTCCTGCTCATCTGTAGCCTCGACTCCTCCGGGCTGAGCAGAAAAAAGTTGCTTAATTTAATGTTATTTGCGCTTTAGCATATAAAGAATTTTGTGTCTTAATCTTTTGACTCTGCGGCGAGCACGAGAGCCTCTGGAGGCTTTGAATATGCTAGTGCTATTTATGCCCGGGACGTGAGTCCGAGCACCGCTCGTTCTCTGCAAATGTATTTGTGGCACACTACAAAAAATTGCCATTAAATTAAGAGATTTCTAAAAGAATATAGAGGTATATTCAAGTAAAATGGAGAGTATATGTACAGGAAGTACAAGTTATAATTTATTCACTTTTCAATCTATCTTTGTGCATTTTTCCGAGCTTGAAATACATTTCTTTCTGTGTGCGCTGAGTGACTGCAGCAAACACACATAGATACTCTGTGTGCTTGTGTGTGTGTGTGTGAGGTACACAAAAAAGGGATGCAAATTTATTTCTTCATTTGCATATTTTAAGGAGCTCGCTGCGAAATATATTTACTTTTTTTCGCCATCTTCGCCGTCGTCTTGGTGGCTTTCCAATATTCATGCGCCTTTGTGGTGGACCCTTTCTGGGCTGCCTTTCTGCCTGATGAAACTTTATGAACTTTGGCTTGGCCGCGACGAGTGAACTATAAATTTGCGTGGCTCCACTGATTGCCATTGTGTGTTTACACCCCCTTTAGGTGAATCCCCCCGCTGGCATGGCATGTAAATCGCATCCGTATCTCCTGCAATTGTACGCAATCAGCGAAATTGTAACGCAGCTCGTTTTTCAGCTTCTTCGAATCGCATCCGTAGCTGATCCCGCCTCGAAAAAGGCATCGTAAATTGTGCAACTCGAAAATGTTTTAATTAAATGCGTCGTGTGGGAGTTGGCCTTAAAAATAATGTAATGAATATTTATTATATGTCACTGCCGAACCGGGGTTACTCCCCCGATTTTGTCAATGGAAAACATCAGCGAGTTGAGTGGCTTGGCGTTGACACATGTGACACATGTTAGACAATTAAAAACGAGCTCTATTGGCATTAATTTATATGTAATGCGTATACTTATTATTTGCACATTAAATTGCAATAAATAATTAGGAAATTTATGGATTTACTGGTAATTATTCCAGGTTTCTGCTCACAAATAAGTGGGTTTAAGATGCTACTGTTGCTTCTTGTAATTCTCAGGAAATTATACAGGCAAGTTTTTGAAAATTAACTTCCATTAAGTGGCTGCTCCATTGATGTATTTTCCTCATATGTAAAGTCAATCAAAGGGGTACACAAAATGCATTTATAACTAGTGGTATCTGCAGTTGTAAGCCCACAATTATTGTTGGTTTGTTTTGTATCCATTCCAGCTACAATTGTGAACACTTACACCATAATTATTATTTGCTTAAGGTCTTACCATACCCTATACTTTATGATCTGCATTGGGATGTGAAATGTATTCTACTCCCTTAAAGTAATCTCATTTTCTGCGGTATTATTTCACCCTGATTTGAATAGAGCCAATCCCCTTGGCAGTTGCCCTGCACTTGGCTTTAAATTCTTTTATTCCCAGCAAGTGAAATGAAAAAAAAAACGAAAACGAATCCGAATCCGAATTGGAATAAAATTATGCGACAATCTGTCCAGGTTCTGGGATCTGTTCGACCATAAATCGCATTAGAATGCCGGGCAGATCCTTATTGATTCACTAATCGAAATGGGCAGCCAGCAGCAATGGCGACACACACTCAACTACGGGTATAACTCATTTAAGGCGCGGGCCGTGCGAGGAATCGAAAGCGATTATGCAAATGGGAAATGCGAACGGACGCCATGGATGCCGATTTTCCCGCGAAGAGGGGGGGGCGAAATGCAGAAGGCCAACAGAGGCGTCACGCGCCGCATAAATATCTGCAAAATGTTTCTAATAATAGTCGCCCAGACGAATATTAAGGGGGGTTGGAGGAGCATCAGCTGCAATGGCAAAGGAAATGCAAAGTGGAAATATACATTTTTGAGAGGAAGAAGAGAGAGCGAACATTTGCGTTTTTAATTTGTCCAACTGAATTTATTTAACACTCATGGCGGGGCTTTCATTCCATATACCCCTGCCTGCTCCTGCAAGGATTATTTATGAGCAAATCTGCATAAGGAAAAAATAGCACAAACAGTTCTACATATTTATTTATATTTATGTGAGACTTTGCAACTATTATTCCAAGGCAAGGATTTAATCTTTGGCCTGTATATCATGGTTAAATATCATTAAAGTTTCCAATCTCTAAATCTATAAATAAATCCTACTTTACTCTTTTTTAAGTTATTAATATGACTTCCATTATAATCCTTATATCACCAAGTTCACATAAATAAACAACTTCACTTCCATTTGTATATTTTTCTCGGTGCATTCGAGCTATCTTTCATTTGGTCCCGGCAAATTGAAACTCAACTTCGGTTTTAATTTCAGCCTTTTTTTTTTGCCGCCTTTGTTCGGTGCAGCAGAAAATGCCATAAATAATAAAATTACCCATCCGCATTGCCAATCTACTGATAAAAATATTTAATTGGCTTTTACTCGCACGGCAGCTGAAAAATCGAATCGAAAATCCGAATCGCATTTTTCGCTACCGCGCATAAATCGCGAATGCAGCGATGCAAAAAGCCTGATAAATAATTTAATCGAAATATTTCCATGGCAAAACTGCAACGAGGTGGCGGCGGCGTTGGAAAAATGGAAAATGGAAAGCACGCACTTCATTTATTTTTAATTTACAATGACGCCGCTCCATGTCGGTGCCCGGGGGGCGGGGACTCCTAGGTACCGACTTCACCTGGGGATCCAGCCAGCCATTCCGGCAGATCTCATCTTACACTGCACTGACTGCAGTTATTTTTATAACTAAATTATATACGGCTGTCTTGGCCACTGGCAGAACCAGCTCCAGACCCAGGGCCAAGAATATGAATCCCAGATCCAGGGTCTCTCCTCCTTTTTCCGGCTCGATTTATGGCGCACAAGGAGCGCGAAACCATAAACAGTTTTTATGGCGTTCTACTGGATTATTGCCAGCCAAGTCGGTTCCGTGGCCAAGACCTAGCCTGGCCAATCCCCCAGATCCTTTTGATTTAGCCAGGCCCATAAATTGTGTGCCCCACATGCAATTGTTCCACCATCTTCTTCAGGGTCGCTCTTCAATTGCCCGAGTACTCGGTGGACCATTTGCCAAAACGTGTTGCCAATATTTGATCGTTCTGAGCTTAAGGAGAACGTGGAAATGCTTAAGGATCTACCAGATAAACCTCTTACTAAGTGGATTGTGATTTAAACAATATTAATAAGGGCTTTTAGGAATTGCAAATCAAAATTAAAGCTAAAGCCAAGCTAAATCTGAAAGATAATTTAAAACTAAGAATAGTTTGAAAACTCCAGCTAATCTGGATTAAATAAGTAGAAAGTAAGCTATGATTTATATAGCCATATAGCCTTAAAATAAGCTTAAATAACTCTTTGAACTAAATCGTAAGTTAAATCATAACTTCAGCGTAATCTTGAGTAATAAGCTTCTTTATATTAAAGTAATTTCCTTTGATTTGCGAACATTTTGAGTTATATTTCCATTAAGCATACACAAAGCAAAGCTATTTATTTTTTCGCTCGCTAATAAATATATGTAAAAGTAAATCGATTTTTCCTTTTGTTTCTGGCCCAAAGTATTTCCTTATGTAAACGGAATTCATTTATTGGTATTATTTGTGTTGGCCCGCGGAGCTGTGTTACTTTTTTTTTTGTTTTTGTTTGGGCCAAAGTTGTTGTGGGGGCCAGTTTTGTGGCGACACACATTGGTGTTGTTCGTATTGTTGTGTGAGCTGTTTCTTGGCACCACCCCCGTGACCCCCTGGCAGCCCCCTTGCTGCCCCCCTTACTGCCCCCCCTGGGGTTTATTCATGACGCATAAATCTCGGCGGCAACACTTTATGCGAACACACAGGCGAACCATGTGGAAAAATCGCCAACCACACGCCATGTACTCCTCGTAAATTTCGTGAGTAACTTTTTTACGAAATTAAATCTTGTTACAACAACAGCCTACAACAGCATGTATACATATATTTATTTATACGTAGGTATATATGTTTCTTTCTCTCTTTTATATATATAAAAGTTTTGCTGCTTGGCCAACACACGGAGAGAAAATGAAAAGGTTCGAGTATAAACTGAAATATTGAGTTTAATATCGAACCTTTTCTGGTGTTTTGTCTTATTAAAATATATTCCTTTGGAAGAATTAAGGAACTTGAACGATAGCTGAGCTTTGTTATATTATTTTTTTTCGGTGCATCTAAGGCCAGAGATTTTTGGCGGCCCCAAACTGAAGCTGGGTCCAAAGGAGCTGGTCGAGGTGGGCGTTGTAGCTGGAGTTGGTGGTGCGTGGCTGGGTGGGTGGGGTTTCTTCAGCTTGAGCTGTCCTGGCCAACGCGTGTTTATTGCCCTGCAGCCGTTGGCCCAGAGATTTACAGGCCAAGCAGCCGGGCCGCATAAATCTGTCCACTCTGTTGTCCCGAAGGGAATTGGAAAGGAGCGTGGACTTGTGGGCGGAGATACAACGGCTGCAACTCTAGGAGGATCATGTTACCGGGGAGAATAGGAGTGGGTATCCCATGGATGCGATGCGGTCAGCTAATTGTTAATGCACTCGCCATTATGCCCGTGCACTGAGCGAAAAGCCGCACGTAATGCATAAAATGCATTTTAATTACCCGCCATATACATATATTTCCCTTTAAGCAGAAAGGCAGAAAGGTGACGGGGGCCTGGCACCGTATTAAATGTAATTATTTGGCGCAAATTGCGTGTTTAGGATTAATTATGATACGGATAGGCTAATAACGCGACCTAAAGTGCAAAAAATACCATTTTCAAATTATGCTACGTCGCTTTAAATGCGCTTTGATTGGCGACCATCGGATAGGATATCGCATTAAAGTTAATACCACGCACCTAAATAATACAGTTGCCGTGTGTGTAAATGGTTGTGCGTGATGGGAATTTAATATAAAGCCCACATTTGTTATTCGATTTAAAGTGGTGGCAAAATGTGAGGGCTTTAAGCCATAATAAAATCTAATTTAGTAGGAAAAAACTATAGAAAATTAGGTAAAAATGTTAGATCTAACTAAAAAATAACACAAATTAATGTTTAACCTTTTAGAAAAGAGATTTGATTGCAGTTTTAAAGGGATTGAGTCACAGACAAGGCTGGAATTGAAATAAAACTTGAGAACTTGCAAAAAACTATACAAAATTAGATGAAAAGGTTAGATCTAACTAAAAATGTAGACAAATTAATATTTAACATTTTAGAAAAGAGATTTGAATGCAGTTTTAAAGGGATTAAATCGCACACAAGTCTGGAATCGAAATGAAACTTGAGAACTTGCAAAGAACTATACAAAATTAGGTAAAAGGGTGGAATCTAACTAAAAGTTAACACAAATTATTATTTAACATTTAAGAAAAGATATTTGAATGCAGTTTTAAAGGTATCAAAACCCACACCAGGCTGGAAAATAAAACTTGAGCACTTGCACACCATCTGTGTTAGGTTTCAATCATAACACAACTGTAGCTGTAGTTATTTTAAGTTTCCAGGAAACCCAACAAAAACTTCTTCACCAAATGATTTTTTATTTAAATTATTAGTATCCCTATAAGTAACTTCCTCTTTTTTTTCAAATTCCCCAAAATCTGCTGCTGTAGTCAATGAATTTGTGGCACTGCCAAAAAGCTGGGTGCCTCCCCTTCCCTCATGACATGACACTGCATAAAACAAATTTAATTACGCAATTGTTTTCATGTTCGTGTACATTTTCATGTTCGTGCAACGCCTGCTCCGAATTGCATCATGAATTTCGCACAGAAGGATGTCGAAGGACTCTGTGGTGGGTCCAAAGGGCAGCTGCCACCGAGTCCTGTTAATGGGGGGAGGGGTTCAAGGCAAAACACAGATAGAGGGGACCTTGAGGGGACTTATCTCAAGGTAAGTCTAATAATCACAAAGCAGGTTGCATAATAATATTTTATGGCATAACAAATTATGATCTCGAACCGTCATAATTTTTTGCCACGGCTAATAAAAAACCTCAGCCAAGGCCAGAGGAACCTTCCTCATTAAAAACACACAAGTGCAGCTGCTAATGAGCGATGTCTTTTTGGCTCTATCTACGTATCTGGCTATTTGGTCGGTATCTGGCATACCTGCACCTTTTTTTTTAATGGCCGCCAGCGATCTTGACCTTGGTGCAAAATTTTTAAGCGGAAAAAAAAACAAAAAAGGCGCACACACACATTTTTTATGGCGCATTCCCGTTGCGTGGCGAACCGTTTTGGATTTGGTTTTTTAGCAGCCTTTGGAAATTTATGATTTACGACCGCCGGCCGTGTCCAAATCCGTCCAAAATGCCCGCATCCCGTGACCCTTTTGCATGCGGTCCAGGATCCTCGGGGCACTGAGTTCTGAGACCCGGACTTGGGAATCGGGATTCGGCGGCTGCTGTTTTGTAAACACTCAGTATGAGTTCCAGTTCCCGGCAGCTTGGACGTTGCGGATCGGCTTAAAAAAACGCATCGGGAGCCGTCGTCTAAGTGTATTTTTTACCAGCCAAACGAAATTAGTTAAAATGTGTGCAAAATATGAAAAGCCATAAATGGCATATGTGCCAATTTTCCATGGGAAAGTGTTAAGTGCGATCGGTGCCACTCCATGTGTGATGGATGTGTTCGACAAACTAAATTGTGGAAAAATTAAGAGGGGTTAAGGATAAGGAACTGCATTCCCATTGAGTTGGAAGAGTTGCCAACGATTGCTGAAAGGAATAAAAGGTAAGATCTCCAAGTTTCACATTGTTCCAAAAGAAATACAAAAGAATGCCCACCTTATTAGGATATGATTTACAATAACTTAGTTTCTTAGGATGATAATCCTTTAAAATATACTTGCAACATATACTTGTCTAAAAAAAAGGACCTATGATTAATATCCTTAGATATATTTGAATTGTACAATTTAAACGAAATATTCTGCTACAATTTAAAACACATTAACTGAATGAATATCCCATTTACTCCTTTTAAAATTCCTTCAACCCAGAGACTAACATTTCTTCACATCCATCTCCGACTTCATTGAATTCAAAGGAAGCTGCCAAGACTCCTTGGCAACTTGCGGCAACAAAAACTAAACCTCAAGAAGGGAAAATGCTTAAGATAAATCAGAGGCATGCCTGCGCATTTCTCGCGTTCGCCTCCGTATCTTTCTCCAGATTTTTCTCAGCGTTTTGAGTAATTCCGCGGAATAAGCGACAAAGAGCTGGACAGGCTCCAAAAACCCAAACACAAAAAAAAACAGAAGAAAAAGTTAAGAAAAATAAACCCGCTCCAGGTACAACAGAAAAACAAAAAACAAATCTTGAGAGAGCAATAAACAACATGGTTGACAATCTTAAATCTTGCGACTTGCCATCCCACACAGATACGCGGATACACAGACAGATGCACTCACAGATACGAATGCGAATGAATGTCGCAGCCATTATGGAACCCCTTGTTGTTGTTTTCCTCCTCCTCCTCGTTGTTGTTGTTGCCGTTACCGAATACATTTCCTTTGTATATACCAACACTGACCGAACCAAGCCAACCCAATCCCGGTTTCAAATTCAGACCCAGTAAATGTTGCGGTCATTGCTATGCCGGAATGCCAGGAACAACAACATCAACAACAACAACAGAGAGACCAGGGTTCAGGCCACTTTAAAGGCTTGGCCTGTTCTGGCCCGATATGGCCCATAGGTAGGTAGAAAATGCCAAGGCAGCCCCTGCTTCCTGCTCCCCACACAGTGGACTATGGGTGGCACAGGGGAGAAGTCTTCAATGAATATTGAATTTCTTACTAAATACAAAATAAAAGCTATGTTTAATTAGGTTATATACCAACCCAGTTATGGAGATAATTTCCTATTTAATATCATGCTAGTTGCGCAATTTAAATAAATAATTCAACACATTAAATAAATATCTCCTTTAAATAACATAATTAATTTAACAATTTAAATAATAAAATATGGGTAATTGTATAATAAATTTGGATTCCATTAGAATAATACTTGTAGAATTAATCAGACTTCCTTTTTATACTCTTGGACTACGGTCAGTACACTCAAGTAGCTCTTGCTACGCCAAGCACGTGCTTGTTAGGGTTAGGTTTTAGTAGGCGCGATAAGAGAAAATATAGGCAACGTTAATAAGTTAATAAAAATTAATAAGAAATGTATATTGAAATTAAAATAAAATAATTGGATATTTGTATATATTTGTACAAATATATTAATTATTTTTAACCGCCTATATTGCTGCTGTTACCCACTGTAAAACCATTGCTATGGACCAAGTCAGCGCTTGGCCTTTTTGGCGTCGTGTCGAGCCTTTTGGCCGCTTGGCCTGTTTGTTGTTTGTCTCCTTTATGGCTTCTTCTGGTACCCTTTATCGCTATCTCCGATTGCAGTTGGATTTTTCCCTGCCTTTTTTTAACTTTGGGGTCACATTTTCGTGCTTTTCAGGCTGAGAGAAGGAGAAGCCTTTTCCTTAGTGGTTCCAGATTCGTTTTGCGGATATCGAGTGTCTGTTTTTTATCCCGCCTTACAAGAACTAAGCCAGCCAATAACTTGTAAAATGGCCACTCATCTTGGAGTGTCACTTCATCTTTAAAATCAACTTAACGACATTTTAAACACTCCGCTTGAAGATTTTCCGGGGGAAATCAGGATCCGGTTGGACATAAAGATTCAATGAGCGCAATGGCAAGACATAAAAGCCTGGACAGACAAACAAGCTCAGACATTTGGCATTTGATGTTTATTTAATTTGCCGCAATTCATAACAATTTCGTTTACGACATTTTTACTACTCGACAAATGCCGTAAACCAAACAGAAACACTGCCCTCGATTTGTTTGGCACACGCTCAGGTTTTTATGACTCCGCTCATCGCTGCTGCTGCCGATGTCCATGGACATGGACTCCGTCTATGCTCCGCTCCTCCTCCTCCTTTGGCAATTAAACGCCATCATCAAGCTGATTCGAAGGCGAAAGTGCAGCCAGCACCCCCCGGCGATTTATGTGCGTTTTATAGATCGTAAAAGCCGCTCTAACGGCCGGGCAGATGATGATTTTACGACGTGTTGAAATGCCACCAGGACGAGCTGTTCCGCCACTTGTCTCCTTGGACCCTGACACCGTTCTTGGTGTCAGATCGCATCGGATGTGGTTCAAGTGCAGCGTCGTAAAAACTTCCTCCGGCCCGGGACTCCAACCTCCGAGGCCGTATTCCCCGGACTACTTGAGAGAGCCGTAAAAGGGCTATAAACAAAAGTGGCGAACGCGGAGGCACCGCAAGTAGTCCCGGCCAGACTTACGTGTCGTTATCCGGTCGGATTGTGTGAGCGATTCGATTCTGATTTGATAAGGATAATTATGTCTGATCGCCATAAAAAGGAGACAATGAAGCCAAGGAGACGGAAGTGGCATATGGCCAGTAATTGGACGACTTTGATGGCGGGGCAAATGGTAGGGAGTGTGTCAGAGGATGTCCTTTAGGTTTAGTTAATTGTGGGGGTTTCTTTTTTATAACTAATTCCAGGAGTTTATTTTCTCTCTATTTTTGAAGTATAAAAAATGCTAAAAGGAAAATAGTCTACACATAATGGTCTTTAAAACAAATTAAGAACCTGTTCCAGACTGTTTCATCTCATTCTCAAGTTTACTTAGCTATTTTCCTTATAACTAGTGTAAGGTGTGCACATCTAGATGTGTATCTTTATCTGCAGACCGAAAAATTGAGTGCACTCGCGGCTAATTGAAGTCGAAGGCGTCGGGTTGAAAACAACAAAGAGTCTAAAGATATAGCTTATCCGTATCGTGCGCGGTATCCATTATTAAGCCAACCGAAGACGTGTTGATGCACTGAGGAAAGGGACCAGACATTACGAACATTTATGGACATTGCGGACAACGCAGAGCCAAAGACAGCCATTCGCGGACAATGAACAGCGAACAATTCAGCTAATGACGTGACTATGGATACTCCACGCATTTGGCAACCAAAAAAAAAAACAACAAAAAAACAAAAATAAAGAAGAAAAACCAAACAGACACTGACCATTCCCAGGCCGAAGCTCCTGTTCATTGTTATCACTCGGAATGGCAACGGCCCAAACTTATGCATCGAAAGTGTTGTTAAATTACGCCAAATTGCTTAATTTCAATAATGAAACGAGCCACTCAATGAAATTATAAATTTTCAGCCCAAATGATATGCAAAGCGAGCAATGGAAAGGCAGACTGATCCGTGATCGTGACGCTGCCTCCTTATGTTTCTCATTCCGACGCCCCTTTTCATTCCGATTCCGAATCCGATTCCCTAAACAGAAAACAATTTTGGAGTCTTGAAAATATATTTTACTCTATTTTTCCTTGGAATTTATATTTAGAAATACTGAAAAACTTGTAAAACAAACCATGCTTTGATAACCCTTCCCATTTAGTTAGTTCCAATTGCAAATTGCTTTTGTTAAGCACTTATTTTAGTTGAAAATTAAGCAGTTTTTTCTTTCTGTGTATATAGCTTCGATCCCGGCCAGACGGCGGCTCGACGCTTCCAACTTAATGGGCCCATTGAATCGGTCGTTAATGTTGCTTTTTATTTGGCCTTTTATTCGGTCCGCCGTTGTTGTGGCTTTATTTCTCCTCTGTTTTAGTCTCTTATTCGGTTATTGTTGCTGCAGACTTACTCAATTGTATTATTGTTTATTTATGCGAGCTTAAGTAATGCCCTGCAATTCCAATTTCAAAAGATAATTTCAAATTTACTGTCAAATAATTTATTAGACGAATGCCTTCTGCCTACCCTGTGTCTCTCTCTCTCCTCGACTGGAGCTTTATTGGGCTTCTTTGTTTGTTTTTTCCCCCACTGTATTTGTGTTTATGTTCTCTTTCCCCAACAAAGATACTTCAACAATTTCGGTGTGTATTTTGGTAAAGATAAAAGCAAAGCCGCAGCGAAAAGTTTTTATAAAGTTTTTTCGGCATTATTTATGTGTTGTTTCGTCGTGGGCGTATACGTAATATTTTATAATTCTCGCGTTAAGGGGGCAGTTGTTGAACTAGTTGAACCGCCGCTTTGTGATTTGACAAGGCAGACAGCTACGATGGCCCATTGATAACACTTTAAGGCGTCGAATGTCCACTCAATCAATTGCAATCTCTTAAAGCTGGTTTTATAATAGGAATTAAAGGCGGAATTGGTTAGTAAATCATATTTTTAAATATTAGCTGTGACTTGGAAAGATAGCAGGGAGGAAAGTGGGCTAAGTTGTTCTATTAAGATAATTTTTTATGATTAACACTGGGTTAACCATACATTTTCTTATATTTTCAGAGTTTTTGAAGACAAATAACCCCAAGTACTAGCCGTTGTTTGAAGCTATTTAGAAAATGAATCCTAAACTAATTAAAAGTATTGTTCAACTCAAAATTAAAATTCTAAACAATTACTACTCATTATTATGAAGTATTTTATTTCATTTTTCTGTCACTAAGCCGTTTATTTCTCTTAATATATTTTCCCGCTCAAGTTTTTTGTCCTCTCAGTTGAATATATCCCTCCTTGCTGCCTTCCCAATACAACTCCATGGTTTATCATTATAAAATATGGACACTTTCGGCCGACGCCATCTGAGTTGTTGTTCAGTTAAGTGCAAAATTGTCAGCTCACGTCCACTATATAGCAGAGAGAAGACAATATAGTTTGGTGTAGTAGTTCCTTCCGGATCGTGGCATTGCCCCGGATGGAGGCGTTCAACTCCGAGTGCTGCGCGGCATGGCAATTGAATTGGACTGAAATGGCCTGGACCGGCGACGTTTGTTGCCACTTTATCATGGCCGTGTATCATAATTTAGGCAGACATTCCACCCACGCGGCAAACAAAGAGACCGAATGAAATCCGTTGACATTCGGTGTGCGGCGCTGACTAAGGCCGAGGACGTGTGCAAACCTGGCCAAGATGGCCCCGGCAAGATAGCCACAGAAACGCTGACCACGCCCACCTATCGGCCCTCGGGGCACACAGGGCCATTTCCTGCGACAACATTTTGCGCTTAAACACTCGTATTAAGTATAATGCATTAAGTATTGAGCTGGAGCTGGGAGCTGGAGCTGGAGCTGGAGCTGGGAGCTGGGAGCATATAATGGTTCTGTTTTCATTTTGCGACCCAAAAAATGGAAACACTTTGCTCCGGCACCGTTGATTAAGTGGATCGATTGCTGGCCAGCAACTGGCTATCAGCTCTTGGCCCAAAACACTGAAATTAGTTGGCATTTTAACACGAACACCTGACACTCGGAGTCCGGCAAAAAAGCCAGCAGCTTCCTCTCCTCATACATATGTGTAGAGGAGTATGGTGAGGGGGGCTTAGTTTCTCTTTAGTCAAATGGATTATATTACAATCAGAGGGGCGGACGGAGACGGGGATGAAAGCAGCAGTACGTGGTCGGCCATTATCGATGGCAAACAACACTGTCCGAAAATTGGGGAGGCTTACATAGCATTTAATTATGATTTTATTGTAGAGAAATATTAAAAGGTTGTTGGGAAATTAAAAAGAGGCATTTTTATAATAAATTATGATATAGAAACTGCTCAAAGAATAAAATTCGGCATACTTTAAGAGGTTGCACAAAAAAACACAAGAGAAATGTAGCTGTCGAACTTATTAAATAGTTTAAAAAAGAATAATGTTTTAAAAGGAATTTTATATATTAATAATAAGCCAGTTAATATCACAACATATGTAATAAGTCTTGGAACAATCCCTTTATATTTTCTTTTTATTAGATTTTAATGAAGTTTTTGTTTAGTTCAACGGCTCATTCCTTTGTAGTTATTTTTCCAGGTGCCCCAATGGGTTATTGATCGATAATTCCATTTAAGCAAATGTTCGCGTTGAGCACCAGAATTGTCCAAATTATATGTGTGTGGCCTGCGCTCCGCGAGTGTGTATTAAAAAAATATATGCCCAAGTTTCCTCAAACGCGATTGCAACTCTTTATTTCTTTTTTTTTTGTCCGAAACTCTGGTAATAACAGGAGGAGCTCCCAAGGAGCCAAAGAATCGGGCTCTATCACTCCCGTGTGCGTTTGTCGCTGGATCTGGATGCTGCCAACTCATCAGAACACCGACCAAACCGAACCGAACCCATCTTTCAGGCCAGGCGCATATTCACATGCACATCCAGAAGATGTATTTTCACTTAAACGTTTTACTCGTCGAATAATGGCTTTAATGACTTTAATGGCGTTCGGATAATTTGGCCGCCGGGCAGCTGCTCCATCTCCATCGCCCAGCTCCATCTCCCTCCCTCCGAGCTGGCCATTTCGTAATTGACGAAAGTAGATGGCCGGCGGTGAGATGCGATGGCCCGGCCACATCCAGGATGCTCATGCGAAATGTATATAATTTGTAATTGTTGTTTCTCTTTAAAATGCACTCGACTTTGCGGCTCAAATAATTGCAATGAGCTCAGTTGCAAAAAGTGATCTAAAATTAAATGAATGCAATTAAATCGAGTTTTCTCTTTGCCTTCATGTAATTTATTTAAAGATGATAATATTTCTCTCATACAGAGTTTCCTCTGGCTTGTAATACTTAAAATAAATAACCAGAAAAAGCAAAAATCAAGGGATTTAAAACTGAAAAAAATATATGGAATTGTATTAGACAATTTAAGATCTTATTTGTTTGAAAACTTTACTCATAAGATAGGTAAAAGATAAGTTTGGCAGAGTATTTTCAAAACTAAAATCTAATATTCTAGGTCTAATCATTTTTATTAATTCCCCAAGTGTTGCCATTACAAAACCAAGATTATAATTGTGTTCTTTAGCATCTGATTTAATAAACTCATTTTCTATAATTATATTTTCCCTAAGTAGAGGTACGTACCACATCAGGTACATGTATTTCTCCTTAAGCAATAGATGCACCCGGTGCACGTCATTCACCCGCCGTGATTGACCTTGAGGCAACAACAAAAAAAATACATCGAACAGGACGTAAATGGCAGTTCGTAAAAAAAGAGAGAAAGACATAAAGAATACAGGTATCGCCAAAACCCAAAAAAAAAGAAAGATACCAAAAACGTCGTCACACGGCGACACAAATCAAAAGGTGCAACATAAAAAATGACATTGAGAAAACAGATAATTAAGCTGAGGGGTAGAGAGAGGAGGGGCAAGTGGAAAAAACGGGATGCCTGACCCGAAAAAGGAGGGGGTGAAATTACTGCTGCTGCCGACTGACAAGTCGCACATTTTCAAAGAAATTACCAAAAAAAAAAAAAAAAAAAGGAGAAGAAAACTGAAAAAAAAAATAGAAAAGAAAACATTGGAAAATGCACATAAATAAGCGGACGAGAATAGAGGAGTATCTGGAGGAGAAGAACAGCTGCCAGGGGACTGAACGAGCAGCGAAGACCAAAGAACGACCAAGCGTTGATGGAAAGCCAATGGGAAAAAAGGAGGGAAAATGTTCCAAAATTAGTCAAACCGGGCGAGTCAATTAAATTCGAATGGGAAATGGAATGAAATGCCCGTCAGGCAGACGGAATTATTTGTCGGATCGCTTATGGCCGAGGAGCTGCTACTTAAAAACGCATTTGGCCGCGGCAAAATATCTCAAAAATTTGTTTACGAAAAGCGAAAACATTCGGAAAATGTCGCCCAGCTGAATTTATAATTGGCAGCCAGTCGGATGCGACTTTTTAATTAAAATTCCGAATGCATTGGCACTTTTCGACAAACAAAAAAAATGCTTTTATTATTTTAATTACCCATTTCGGACTCAGATGGCCGCACAGCACTCAATATTAATTTCATGACTGGTATTGGCTCTCTTTCAGACGTGTCTTTTGTTTCTTTTCCAGCCAGCCAGCTGGGTTCCAAAACTCAAGCCCAAGTCCCCGAAATCCCAGTCTTTTCTCCACAAAAAAAAGAAAAAGAACTCCCAAAACATTCGGTGGATAGATACGCATTTGTTCGGCGTTCGATAAACATTTATTGGGCAATCCAATCACGGAACTCACGTTCCCCGGCCGTGACAGTTTCGTTAAAATGCCTTTTCTTTATCTGACTTATTTCTCTCCTTGCTGGCTTTATGTTGCCAAGCTCTTCGAATGCCACAAGAATTATGTTTGCCGTATGAAAGAGTAATAAATAAACGATTTTTGTATGCACAAGGTATCGGGTGGAGACTGAAAATGAAATCGAATCTGAATCCAATGATGGAGTTTATTAATCAGTGGGAAACAAATTGATTTATAGCCCAATATAAATTTAACTGGGCAGCGTATTAAGTTGCCATTATTTCAGGCAACGTATAATAGAGTAAAGTATTGTAAAGTTTTTGTATTAAAATAATTGAGTTTGGGTCGATTATGAATTTATCGACCGGGCTTGGCCCTGAATCAATTTAAAGGGAGTTTTATCGATAAACTGGCTTATGTAGGTAAATCCCTTGATGTGAACAAAGTGGTTATTAATAAAATATAGCATAAATATATATTTAATATTAATAATCTAAAGGAATATAGTACTTGATGTTGTCTTAAATCTTTACATATTGATCTTTACTCAATTAATTTGAATTCAATTCAGAATTTTATCGAAAAGTATTTTTTTTTAACAATAATTTCTATTAATTTTCAACATTATCTAAAGAATTACAAAAAATCACAACATTATAAAACTCCATTGCGAAAATATAATATTTGGTTACCAAATAGTTGTTTAAATATTTTTAAATATTACCGATAGGTTATAAAAACTTATTTTCCTACAGAAACAATCATTAACATTTTAAAAAATATAAAATTGTATTTGTTTTGTTAAAAAAAATCACCCTTAAAAAATGTTTTACTATTCTTTTACTGGAAAATGTATAATTATTTAAAAGAATTCCAATAATAATGGATTTTACATTAACTAAAATATATTTTTACTTAAATTAAAAGCCCCACTATTGCACCTGAACTACCCCCTTCTCCCATACACATGTGTGGGTTCAAAGGCCACAAAAACGAAAAAGAAGAAGAGGCAGACAAAGACTGAAAGCATCAAGACGGTGATTAGACGCATAATCTGCTATTCGAGGGGCAATTTGTCACCGCAAGGCATCGCTGCTGCCACTGGGCCACTAAAAATCATTTAGGGCGAAATAAAAATATTTTTTACGACCTTTTTATAGTTGTTGCAACAATCTAATAACAATCCAAATAATTATCCAAACAAACAACAAACAGCGACGGCAAATGTCAAAGCAGAAAATCTCCGTTCGCAGAAGAAGAAGAAGCAGCAGCAGCGGCGGCACCACCAGGCCCGGTTTTCTCCGCTGCGACGAAAATGAGCCATAAAATGGGGCCATAAAACCCCTGTGCGAAATGCTACTGCGCTCGGGCCGATAGGCCACGCCCCCTTCGCAGCGGCAGCGCACACGGAAGCCATAACGGCCCAGGCGAATTGCCGATAACTCAAAAGTGAGAGGGAGCAAGCGAGCTGGCGAGTGGCGGTCCTACCTGCGTCAGAGCGAGATGCCGCGAGGGTTTGAGCGAGAGAGAGAGAGAGCTGCGCGCACAATAATGGCTGCGCCGGGCAGAGAGAGCAGTCCAAGCGAGATGGCCGACGACAGCCCTTCCGGTCGCTCACGCCGCCACGTGTCGCTCTCGCATTAAGACAAGTAAATCGCTGGCCGTTGAGCATAATCGATACGCAGCTCTTCGTGAGAATTGCTTTTCTCACGCTCTCCTCAGTCGCAGTCGCTGCCGTCGTCGTCGCCATAACTGTCGTGGGTAATGGCCGTTTTAAGTGCGACTGAGATGGCCTCATAATCGTTTGCTGAATGTGGCTCAATTGTCTCCCCGCCGGCGCTCTTTTTTGGGGCTCTCTTTGGGGCACGCTCTCTCTCTCTCTCTGTCTTCCTTTCTCTCTATCTGTAGCTCTTTGCTATTTTTGCCTTTATGCAAACTTTAATTAGTTTTGTTGTAATTGTTGTAATTGCGTAGTGACCACTTGACTGCCCAGAAATCGCCTAGAAAAATGCTCTCTTTGTGGGGCTCTCTTTGGGGCATTTTTTTTTGTGTGCTACAGGCGCCAGAGAGACAGGGAGCGAGCGAGAGCGAAGTAGCAAAAGCGCGCGCATCTTCGCATCCTGGCACGGCTGCCAGAATGGGACATAAAATGTGCCAGGCAGTTAAAATGTAGATTTAAGTAAGTGGAAACGAGATCGTTACGTTGGCGCATAAAAATAAAAATCATTGTGCTCAGGCACTGATTGAAAAAAACCCCGTGAGAAGCACCCACCAAGAGACACAGAGACAGAGAGAGAGAGAGCAACAGGCGAAGCTGTTGGAGCTGCGTTTTCCACTCGCCTTTCCTTTGAGTGGAAAAGCGGAGCAGCGGAAAAGCGAGCGCCGGCGAACATGTTGCGAGTGGTTTTTCCCTATCAATCAGAAATCACCTTAAACTCGTTTGTTTTTTATCCGCCTTCGCCGCCGCTTTTTAAGATTCTTTTCATTTTCGTTTTATGGTTTTTATGCGTCTCTTTACGACTTTTATGACTTTTATGGGGTTTAGTGCGTGCCAAAAACGAGGGAGAAAAGGCAATTTTTAATTGAATAATGCCGGCGTCGGGGCGTTGTTGTTGTTGTTATTGCTCTTGTTATGGTGTCAAAGGCGGCGGGCGGCCGAACCGGGGCCGGCGGCGACGGTAATTAGCCAGAGATAAACATTTAATTGGCAAATTCAAAATTGGAAATCGCCATGAAAACCGCGCCGACTTACCTTCGACTTCTTCGAAAATTTTCCGCCGCCATATGCATTCTAATTGGGTCAAAGAACTTCCAGAATCCGCTTGGGTGGCATTTCTGTGGGCGGAAAATTTAGAAATCTCAATTCGAAACATATTTTCATATGTTGGAAATTTTTATTTTTAAACTATTCTATAATTAGACCTTCTACAGATCGAAGAATTTTAAAAACGCAAAAATTAATAACTAAATAGACTTGAAATGCATTTTTATTCGATTTTAAAACTAAAATTTACATTACATTTATTTGGATGGAAATCTAAGAACATCCTACCAAAATATAAAGAAATCGTTATATTAAATGTATATATTACTTTCTATCAATAAGAAATAGATGTGTATAGTAAAAATATTATTTTTATATTATATCCCTTAAGTTTGATATTAAAAAGTGTATAATATATTCAATAAAAGTACAGTTTCACATTAAAGTACATTTAAATCAGTGGCGGGCCTTTGACAGACTTGCGAGTCAGCTAGTTTCCCTGCCCGGGCTCTACTCGCACCGATAGTGTAATCGTTTGTAAGGCGTCGGTAAGATCCCCTGATCTAACCCACACAACTAAATATCTAACATGTCAATGTATGTGTGTGGCCACTACTGATTTAAAATAATTTAAGTTTTCTTAATTAGAAACTTAAAAAAAAAAAATAATAAGCTATCTGACTAAATAGATATTTAGATACAATTTCAAAGGAAATATTTTGTAACAAAAATTAAATAGAGTTACAATTTATTCGTTTAACCACATTAAATTTAATTTAATAAATTTAAATTTACCCTCTAATAACTCCTTTTTTATGAAAGAAAACTGTTGAAATGAGAATAAGACAAAGACTTTAAAATATCTTGAATTTATAGGCACTATAAATATATTTCCTTTTTGCATATTAACGCTGCTCATCGCTTATACTTTGTTGTGGCATTCCCTGTGGATAATATTATAATATGAGAATTGCGGTTCCGCCTATATTTTATAACCCATCTTACACCTTAAAGAAAAAAAAGGAGAAACTCATTGGAAATGCCCGCGTGCATGAAGTACCTGAAGTAATTATTGTTTTCATGGGCTCGGCACACCGGCCGGGCATAAAAAAAAGGGGTAAATTGATAAATTATAAAAAAAGAAACTTAATAATATAAATGAGTCGCGCCGCAACCTGTCGCATCGGCTCACAAGTCAGAAGGTAATTGGCAAACTGGGGGCACTGGGCGCGGTTAATTGCGGTTTTTTTTTTTATTATATCCTGACCCTCTCCTTTGCTGGATTTCGTATGCCGCGGGAAGTGAGTGTAAACACGACATGAAATACTCGCCATCGCCACTTGGCCACCTCGAAGTGGCCCGGAACGAGTACGGGACGGTACCCCCCGTCGCACCTTACTCCTTTCAAAAGGACGCAATTTATGAGGGCCTGTGTAATTGCCACGCAATGCTGCATCCGCATCGCACACAGTTTTCAATTTACAAAAACAAGGAAAGCAAAAAAAAAAAAACAAGAAGGAAATTAACAAGGAAAATATGAAAGAGCGGAGTGCCTGCGTCCTTTTGGCACGGCACGTCGAGCGGACACATGTGGATCGCCGGCGTGGAATGTCCTTTTAATGGACTTGCCACTCTCACACTGCGCCGCATCCTTTCGCCTTTCGCATTCCGCCTTTTAACTCGTGTTCCGCGCTGTTTGATTGCCGTGAATTGCTGGCTGCAGGATTTTTATCCTTTCCGACTGTGTTTTGTTCCATCGACGCAGATGTCGTATATTCTCCGTTCTCCAGCCGGGCAATTATGGCAGGACAACAGCTGACCAGCTGGCAGGACTTGAAAGCGACGGGAAAGGTGAAAGGTTATACAGGATATTGGGTTCTGGGTTTAAGGAAATATTTTATAATATTTTTATTTCATTTTTCTTTTTCTAAAATGAATCTTAACATACTTCTTTTATTAATTAAGTGATTTAAAATCATAAGATACGTAGTTCCTTGGCATTAATTCCTTTTTTCGTTTAATATATCCTCCTGCTTAGAATAATTGATGAAACCTTCTTGTCTACCTTTGAGAGTCTTAAAATGTCTCATGAAATGTTCGCAGAACTGTTGAGTTGTCTTAATGGTTTATTTACACAGCCCTTTACAGATGATGCATGGTACAGTTTGGGCCAAGAGGTCTCTGAGTGGCTCTGGAGGACCATGAAGCTGGAAACTTTTGGTAGCATCATGGCAAGTGTCATTGTCGGGCCTTTCCCCCGGCCCAAAGAGAGCTCAGGCTCCATGGGCTCCACAGATGCGATGGCGGCGTCAAATGCGACGCTGAATTTATTACGGGGGCTTTATTTATGCGCTTATCGCGTTGCCCGTTGCCCGTTGCCAGTTTGCCGGCCTTAGCACGTTGTCAAGTGTTTATCTTGGCCCCGGACCCGCACTGGTACCCTCAGCACCCTCATCCAAAAAACCAGATCCCAACCGGAGAGCCAGAGACCGAAATGAAATACCAAAAAGCTTAAAATTGAATTTATGACTGCACCTAAATCATGCGTCGACAAAAAAAAAAAAACGAAGCAACACAACTTACGAATATGCGAGTGTTTTCGGGCCTGTCGCATGATTTAGGGCCGCCGAGCGACAGTCGAGAAATTTAAATAATAAATATTCCATAGTTACACACAAAGGCCACAAAAATGGAGGCCCAAAAAAAAAGCCAACTCCCCGACTCAGACCCAAACCCAATTTCGATTTGAAAATCAAAGCGATTCGTGTAAAATATTCAAAGCGAGCGCGACTAAATCAAAACGCTGTCGAAATAAAACGTTTGAAAATTGAATTTCGCTTCGGCGAAATTGAAAAGCATTTGTAACGGAAATGAAAATCATTCGAGGGTGGAAACGAACAAAACACAACGCGATTCCCAGCTCTGAATTTAAATTAAGAAATTTATCTTTTCAATGACTTGGGTCTTCTGTGTGTGTGTGCCACGCCCTCTCCTTTGTTATACATTTTTTTCTCGAGCATCTCCCACCTTTGTTTTTAACCATAAAAACAAATGAATTCGGTTTCTTTTTGTTTTGTCAAGCGTTTTCGGATTCTAAGATTGCCATCGCCAGAAACTTGATATTCCATATATTTTGTTTTGGATTTTATTAAATTTTTCAAATTTATTTGCACGGCAAAACGAGTCCCTCATGAAGTTATTAAAATTAGTCAGCGAAATATATTTAATCGCAGCATTTTGCACCTCTTCTAAGCAATTTGTACTCGAGCGGAGAGAGAGCAACGATTTCGAGCGGTTTCCAAATGGCTTTTATGGCCAACTTCATGGCTAATAAAAATTTGCATTGTTCGGTTCGCAATATATATACATATATATAGATATATTTTTGCTGTTGCTGCTGCTGCTCGAAACCAGATCGCGGCTTTCATAAATTAGCTGCCCAACGGCCAGGGGAATTAGCATATGAAATTACGCTGCTTAAAGATAAATACCTTAAATTGGTTGTTATTTAGAAGTCCATAACATAAATTCGAAAAGCAAATAATGCCATTTGTCAATGGGATTACGATTTCGTAGCTGCACATATTTCCACCGTTTTTATGATCGCAAAAGCCAAGTTGATTTCGGCAATTTGTCGATCAAAATAATTAAATCACGTGTTAATGGGGAATACCTTATAGTGAGATCTACTTTAAATAATTTAAAAATGAATTAAAGATTATAAAGATTATATTCTCTCAGAATTATTTGAAATTAACTCTTGAATTAACCTTAAGTGCAGTTTAAGTCCCCATATAGTTAATACCTTAATCCTGCCTAGTATCTTTCAGTTATCCCTTCACCCATTTAACACTTTCCATTTAATTTTCAATTACAGAGCGAATAAATTGTGTCCTGCTGTCCTATTTGCAACCCCCAGGACATGTGTCACTCTCGAGGACCATTCACCATTTTGGGCGCATTAAAAATTCCAAACGCATCGAGGTGAGTCCAACACGAGAGTGTCCATGAACATCCAACAATATAATAATAATATAATATGTGTGCGTTGTACATTATTTATGGCTGGCTCGGAGTTTCTGTAATCAGAACTGGGAACTGGGCATCCAGTGGGGAAGTGTGTCAGTAGGACCTCTCTTCGCTGGAAGGGTGCTAAAGGATTCGAGTATTTGGGCCAGTTGGACACAGAGCCAGCCGGGCCCTTGGGCCAATTTGTGCCATGTGTGTGTGTGCGACGTGTCCCTTTTCGCCAAAGGAACGGGGCCAAAACAGAGGGCGAAAAACCAGATACAGATACGTGTCCACTTCCAGAACTGACCAACGGCCAATGACCGGACCTGGAGCCGGACTCGAGTTCGAGTTCCGAGTTTCCAGCTCGGCCTCAGCTCATTTGCATTTTCAGGAGCAGGGACAGGGAAAGTGTTTTCCAAATTGCCAGTCTATCTCTTCTGCTCTGAATTCGTTTTTTCTTGTTCTCTTTTTTTTTTAATTTCGACTGTGTTGGTTTTTCTAATTAACGCAGGAATTTTCCATTTCGTGAGCTTCGTTTTTCATGTTTCTTTTTTCGGTTATTTATAGTTTTTGATGCCGACCTTTTGACCTCTTCACATTTCGGGGGAGATTCGTCTATTGGCCACTGAATTATGCCCAAAGAGCGATAGCCATCTAATTAAATGAGTTATGGAACCGGCATAATGCCGCAGTATCTCGCTCTGGGATAAGCGTTTGCCGCCTAATCCCGCCCCGGGGCCAAAACTGGAAGTGCCCAACCCCAACAAGCCCAGAGATATAGTAGATGGTAAAACGGGCCGACTTGGGCTCGGGGGGATTTATGAGATCGCATTTTGCATAGTTTGGAATGGCATACAGTCCCGAACTTGGACACAATTCATTTTCCCCGGCCACAAATCTCTCGTTTTGCATTCGGCGGCCATGAATCATGGACTGGCAGTGCTGTTTGCGGCTGGGGAAAGCAGTTCGAAAAGTTTAAATCCTTACCATGGGTTGAGGGTTAGAGATATAACAATTTTGGGGATTATTGGAGGGAAGTTTTAATGCTTTTTTATATTTATTAAATGTTTTTAATATTAAATACAGGAGTACTGACTTGTTTTCCAAAGGTTGCTTGGAATCTTAAGTCATTTATAATATTTACTGAGTCATTTCTGTAAGTTTTCAGGGGAAATTAAAGGAGCACTGGCTTTGGAAGATATTTTAGGGATATAGTAATATAATCCTTAAGGTTTTAAGTTGATTAAACACCACATTTTACTTCTTATTCAGTGGAAAAGTAACTCTCATCTCCCAAATCCAATTACCCTGCTTAAATACTAATAACATTCTGTAATTCCTTGCCGGTTACATTTAAATCCGATTTTATTATTGTCAATAATCACAGACCACTGTACTGTAACCCGTTAAATGCAAAGCCAGTTTCGGGTTGCCGTTGAATGGCATCAGAATTTATGCACATTTTATTGACCAGGCTCGAAGGCTGAAAAGAACGGAGCAGAGCGGCGTTTGGGAGTTGAGAGTTGTTTGTTGGCCCAGCAACATGTCCGAAAGTGTTTTATGGCCGTTTCTGGGCGCTCGAGTGGCCATTTTGTGGACGGATCCGGGACGGATCAGAGGGGCATATATCCACATGCATATA
This sequence comes from Drosophila parvula, assembly GCA_018904695.1. Classification (NCBI taxonomy): domain Eukaryota; kingdom Metazoa; phylum Arthropoda; class Insecta; order Diptera; family Drosophilidae; genus Drosophila; species Drosophila parvula. Next base: position 38,793 of record JAEIIG010003236.1, read on the forward strand.
GTATATTCCGCCCCTGCACATGCACTCTCCGGTCTTGTCCGACAAGCACTTCTCCCACTTCTGAATACAGATGAGTATGGGGCCGGGCGGCAGCAGATGAGTGGCGTACTAAATACTAAACACCAGCCAGAATTTGCAGCTCTACCAGATTTATGGGCTAGCTAAAAACTAGTGACTAAAAGCCGGCTTTAAGCTTGGGGGAATTAGATTTAATTCCGAGTCAACGAACTGCAATTCAAAGTCAAAAAGTCAATTAGGCGAGCAGCTAAAAATAAGACCGTGTAGACTGTTGTGGAGTGGAGTGGAAATCTCGTTAAAAGCCAATAACAGACGCCATTAAATGTGCATGAAAATTAAATGAAGGAAGAAAAGCCACGCGACCACTTGAACTTGAGCGGGAATATCAATTTTGGTGTGCCAGTAATTCGAACTGACCTCGCCGTTCCCCGGGGCAAGTTCAATGGCATTCGGCGCGGCCAAACAAATGGGGAAAATGAGAAATAGGGTAACGGGGGTAACGGGGGGATCAGAGATAAGAAAATGCCGATAAATTTAATTTATTCGAAACCCTCCGCCATATGTTGCAACACTTATTCAATCAACGCGATAGGCGTGTGTGTGCCCCAACTGTAATTATAAATCGGTATATAAATATATCAAAAACATGCTGGGTTAATTTAAAAATGAAAAATGGTTGCTACTTCTGTTTACTTTATAGGGGACTTTATTGGAAATAAAATACCATCAAGTATGCCTTGCTTTAATTAGCAAAACTAGTCAAAAGCTAGACCCCATCCGGAACTCAGTATAGTTCAGGCAGCTGGCCTTATCCTTCTCCTTCTCTTTCTCCTGCTTTTCCGCAGGACAAAGAGGCGGCAGCATCGCATCGTAACTCGGCGGAACACCACCAGGATGAACCCATTGATCCCACAGTGCGATGGCGCAACGATGGTAGCAATGAAGGAGCAACCTGACATTGCCTCACCCTCTGGATCTACGACCTCGAAGCGCCGACCGGAAGCACAAGGCTCTGTTGCAGGTGAACAAGGAGCAGGATTCGTTGGACACATCCCTACCTCGAACTCGATCACACTCCCACATCGGCATGTCGGACACCGATGCCGAGACGCCTAATAAAGTGGCTTTGAGAGGCCAGCGAGAGGCCACCTCGCTGGCCTCCATACAGTCCATGGAGTGCCCAGTGTGTAGCCTTTTTGAGAGCGGCATCAGTGACCCGTTTCCGGCGCGGGCAGCCGTCAACGCCAACGATGCTCATCACGTTCACAATTCAGACGAAGAAAGGACACAATTCCGCCGGACTAGTGCGAATGATGTATCGCCAGCTGTGTCCCCAGTACAACTGCATCTTCGTCGTACTGCCAGACGCCAGAACTTTAGTGTTCAGCTCCTAAAACCTTGAGTGGCATCGCCCAGAAGTATCCCGAACATCCACACCAACTGAGGGGATTAGCAGCGAGACCCATGTGCCGCCCCAGATGCAGCACAAGGGGCCCTAAACGACCAAATTTTGATGTTTACATGTATTTTTTTTTGTTCCAATCCGAATTGTGTTTATTGTGAAATAGAATCGTTACAAATGAAATAAGTTGAAAGCTAACAAAACGAGTTTGATAGGTGTTCCGCTTGCAAGACCTACTAGATCTTCAGGAATTTTGAATAAAATATCCAAGAACCCTTCGTCTTTCAAGTCAAACCGTGTGTCAACTGTTGGCAGTTACTGTTCTCAAACACTCAGTACTGTTTACGTTCTCACACGGTGAGGTAAATACTTCCTCCGAGCTCCAAACAAAATACCCAGAATTGTTTTAGTTCATTTTTTTCGATTCCACACAAATACTTTTGAGGCGTTATGAATCGAATTCTGGAGGATGTGATCCATCAGAATGCACACACGGTGGATCGCATCACAACGGAGCACACTCACGGCTATGTGGTGTCCGACAATATGACCAATGCCGTGGCCGAGACGTCCTTTGACAATACCAGTGCCCAGGCGATAGTGAAACACATCAACGGACTGTTGGTGAGCATCTGCCAGAGCGGAGTCCGGGACATTGATCCGGCGAACAGCCTGTGCTTCCTGAGGCTGGCCACGCGCAAATTTGAATATCTAGTGGCACCGGAGGAGTACTTTACCGTCGCCGTGGTTCAGTGACACTTGAAATTCAAAACCACTTATGGTAAGCTCATCTGATAAACCTCTGTCGATACTTTCTTTTGGGTAATCTCTTCTGATATCCCCATCTAGCAACCCCTTAAGCGCGTCTTTCGGTAAGTCCTTGTTTTAGCCTTGATGAGTGTTAACCTGTATTGAGGATCTCTTTGGGAACTTCTAGAAACCTCACTCTTGAACAAATATACTCAAAATCAAATACTCTTGATTAATGCACTTACTAATTGAGGCTCAGCAATATCCAACTCTTTGATGGTAAGTTATTCTTGGTTAATCTTACTGATACTTTTATCCTGTAACCTCCTCGGTTAATCTCTTGCAGGAACCTATTCTCCACACTTCTGATAGTCCACTCGGGTAAGCCTTTATCTTTAGTTTTTTAACCTCTCTTGTTAACCTTTGGTAAACTCTCTTAGGAATTTAATATAAACTCTTAGGAAAAATCTCTACTCTGGTCGTGTCATTAGGATCGGTTCGCTCTTGTCATTGCACTCTTAAAACTTGAGGAAGTCCATTCGCTACATTCCACTCGATGATCAGGAAGATTCTGGGAAGAATTATTGATGAAGTCCTTACCGCAATATATAGAAAGTTGCCTATAACTTTTAGGAAAAATCTCCTAAAAGACTGCCGATGGGAAGGGTTTAGGATCTTGTTCCTAAAATCTCTAGGCAATTTGCAAACTTTAAAATGTTTATGAAATTGTTCTGATTTCTGTCATTATGTAATATGTTTTGTTGCCTATCACGTAATCAGCCGTGTCTTAGTTACAAAGATATTCCTGTGAATTTCTCCATAAAGAAATATATCTGCAGAAAAGTAACAATTTTGTTTTATTTCGGAATTATGAGCATTTATTGGGTGAAAAGAGGTAAGAAGGGGAATTTAATTGTATTCAGCGATTATATTTTTTGGAAAAACGTAAAAAGTAAAACTTAAACAAATAAAATCCTGATCCAATATGAATTTCGGGGTGGCCGCTGGTCTTTGGAATCCTTTTGAATGCAAAACAAACTCGGGAAAGAATGCTTAAATCAACAGGGCTGCCCGAAAATCCTTTATAATTCCCCGGCGACATTCCGATCCTGATTATTTACGACATGGCTTCATCGTGCCGGGAATCTACTCATACTCTGGGCCCTATAACTATATATATCTGTGAGAATGCGGCTTTCTAATGCGATAATTCAAGAGATTTACTTCTGTCAACATGACCATTTTGTATAGCCCTTCGCTCGACTTCGATTTCGAGTTTTCTAGGGTGGAAATGTGAATATGTGGAACTCTGGCCTTTGACCTTTTTGCCTTTTTTTTGTGCGTGTGTGTGTGTGTGTGTGCTTCCATCTTGCTTCCACAATGGAGGCTGCCTGCTATTTTAATTTAAAATGGCAGGACTCGTAACTCATTTTTACGACGCACCCTCCGGGCAGATGAATGTATCTATAGCCACGGCCTGTCCTATTTTTACGGATCCTTGCAGGGGTTGCTACAATAACTTATCTGACTCTCAGCCCGACTTCAACCCGAGTCCATAATCGCTCCTGGGGTGCTCTTTGTGAGACTGACTGGCTGGCTGGCTGGCTGGCAGCTATCTTTAAGCAGTTTCCCATTGTCTGGCATCGTTTTGTGGTGCCGGGCAAAGAAGAGAGTATAAAAATTTGTACAGAAACTTAATTCAACAAAAGGGCCAGGGCCCCGTCTATGGTGGCAAGGTCGATTCCCCCGATTTTGCCCCGGGATCTGTCAGAATTGCGCACTTCATTTCAGGCAGCGTGAAATGAAATTACTCCACGGTCCATTCCCAACTGACGACTTCATCTCGCAGCGATTCGTGCGAAATTATCAATGCCCCTGGAAATTAGAAACACTTTGAATTAAATTCGAATAAAACGTTTTCCAGGGAGCAGCCGTCAGGTCGCCTCACTAACTCACATTATGAGTTTATGATCTTGTCAGGCGGCTACCCGTTCGTTCCCATCTGCCCAGTGTTCACTGTACAAAACACACGCTCTGTGAATTCAATTAGGCTGTGCGCCAAACCTGAAAGACGGTCTTGCAACGCCAGTGTGACGACTCCAAGGCCTCAAACTAATGACTTGATTTGCCATCTACCATAAAAGCATTTATTTTGAATTTTCTTTAGAACTATTAGAACTATTAAACTTGTTCTGCATTCTATTTTATGTGTATTATATTTAATATTAAAATTGATATTATTTAAAGCTTGATATTGGAAGAATTCTATGCAATATTGCATAGGTTTTATTTATGAAAATACAAATCTGAATCTAATAATAATACTTTAAAACCATTTTCTAAAAAACAAAGCTAGATATATAAAATGGATTCATTTAATTTCGATTCTGACATCTTTTATTACTTAATATTTAAATTAACATCAAGTTTTAGCTTAATCATAAGTTTTTCTTATCAAATCTTTGCCTTTACATTAATAATAAATAGGAATGAAAGATCTTATGGGTTTCGAATTGGACTAATCAAGTTAAAAACTATATAGAAATCATTAAAACAACTTTGATTAAAATAAAACTAAAAAGCTTTTTAGGAAAACAACAGCAGATTAATTAAAAAACCCCTTAAAAAGCTTACAAAATGAACAGAAAATATAAAACTAAAAGTTAATGAAAAATGTTATAAAAAAACGAATAAAATTGTCTCAAAAATACTAAGAATATTAACAAATTTCGACCAATTTTTTGTACTTTCAGTTCCCGACGGCCTTTTGGAGAAATGTGGAAAGGGAGAATGGAGAACTGAGAACTGAGTAGCCAGAATGCAGGAGAAAGAGCGCCTCCGCCTCCGAAAATCTCACTCAAACTCAAAGGCAGAGGCCAAGCCCATTTTCATGTTCATGCTGCTGACGTCGACGAGCGATTTTAGTGGTGTTTTTGCCGTTGATGAAATGCCGGACTGAATTTTTTTTGTGGCCCGTTCAACCACCAGGCAGGGCCGCCACATTTCCAGTTTCAACTCGCAGCGGCGCAGACGTCGCTTAACATCGACGGATGAGCGATTTCTTGAAAAAAAAGAGATTAAAACCCAGGCCACACAAGGAAATAAGCAGAAAAAGTACAGCACAACCAGAAAAAATAAAAACATATAAAGTTACCTCAACTAAAATTAATAAGTCACATTAACTTTACTTGAAATAAAAGAATTCAACGCAAAAATATAAAAATATGAAAAATATTCTGTACGAGGTGCAGCCTTTTTGCGCCAGATGGCGACACTGTGTGCAAGCGCCCTCTATGGCTTGTGTCAAGGCTAGTTTGAGGGTCACTTGCCTATGCTGCAGTTTCAGAGTCACTGTTACTCCTTTGAAGTTGTCCTCTGTTACATAACATATGATGTTTAATCCAGAGGAATGTTAAGATTTTAATATTTCTAAATGTTAATTGCGGCGCTAACATTATGTTATTGGGATATATGGAAATTTTAGGTTTTTATTTAATATTTTGGTTATTAATGAACTATTTAATATAGAAAAAATTCTGAATGAACCACTATTTATTCCCGAACTAATAAAAAAGTTGATATTGTTTATAATTTAATGATTTATCAGCAATCTTAAGCATTTTATTTGAAAACCTAGTAAAATAGATTAATACATTACTTCAAACTCAATGATATTATGAAGATTTCTAGAAATTAACACCAAAAATTAATTTTTATCGTTTTCTACTTATTTTTTATGAAGTCTGTTCCTGATTTTAAATAAAATCCATTACAAATTCAACTGAATTTCCTTTCTAATTATTTATTATATATATTAGTTTTGGTTTAAATTTATTTCAATACCTCTCCAAAGGAATTTCAACTCGTAAAATACCAAGAAAACACTTTCCTTGCAAGTCCTCCAATTAAATGGAACAATTTCTTAGCGAAGCGGGCATTTTCCTGCTTTTATTTATATTGCCTCGTTCCGGATTCGTACCCACTTCGCTTTACGATCGACAACCAACTTGTTAAGGGGTCAACGGAGCATATTGCCAATCAAAGACTTCAATTCAATTTCCCCGGCTTTGCCAAGAGAAGACTTGCTGCCCGATAATGGCAATGGGATAAAGCCAAGTGCGGGTGTTGCAGCGCAAACGATTCCATCCAAAATCGGAGCAATCAAAGCATCAAGATGTCAGTAAACGCGGTTAAGACAACAAAATTACTTTGAGCATCGTTAGGGCCACGATTCCGGCTCTCCATTCGGAGGGGAGCGGGAAAATGGCTGTTGCGGCGGGGCAAAAAAAAAAGGGGGGAAAAACATGAAAATCATCTTTCAACGCGATGCGCTTTCGACATTCGCTGCATTTGCAACCATCGAACAGAACAGAACAGAACCGAACACCAATCGCAATCAGGTGAAGTGGGCCGAGGAGGGCACATGTGATGGCCAGGTTTAAAAAAGAAAAGAAAAGACCAAGAAAAATAACAAGAAAAAATCAAGCCAGAGCAGGGACAGCCAGCAAGTGCAGGGAATCGAAACCAAAGCAGGCAAAGACCGCTTTTCATTTGGCTGCCGGCAATGTCCATGGCGGAGCATTCAGTTAAGATTCAACTGGTTTTCAGCTCAGTATTTCCTCTGCCTGTCGAGGTCTCCTTAAGAGACTATACCCAACATCAGGGCTCTATAACTCTGCTTACTTAGGATTAGAGCAAAAATAATAAAATAAGTATTAGGAAGAATAATTACTAATAAGGTTTTAAACATTTGTTTTAGAAACTACATAAGACACATTTTTTGTTCATCTAATTTGTGTATTTTAAATGAGTGTTTTATGATATTAATTACTGGTTTTAAGTTTAAAATGAAGTCATATTATATAATATTGTTAATTTGCAAAAATAAATATATTTTCCCCCTTTTTGTGCCACAGTACACGCTGCAGGCTGTCTTTGTCTTGGCGAGCTCCTCCATAATCTCCGCTTCCAGCACCCACGCCCCACGCCTCTATGAACCCTGACCCCTGAAGCAGCACCCCGCTGCAAGCTAATGCCCTCTGCTACGCCCCTGGTTGCGACTCCATCTAAGCTGATGCAACACCGATACAAATACAAATACTCCTCCGCCTCGCCCGTCTCTTTCTGGGCCCCTGTTGCCATCTCTCTCCCGAGTCGTCGTCGTCGTCGCCGCCGCCTCATTGTTCGTCTCGGTTCAGTTTGGTTTGGTTCCGTAAATTACACTTTTGATTTTTAGTGGCCGTAAAATAATCGTAAATGTCGTGGTTATTGCGACCGAAAGTGCCCATTTTGAGTGCTCCCCCCCTCGTGCCACGTCTGTCCCTCCTAACTGATATTTTTCGCTCAGTGTGCTCGGCTTGTCGATGTCGGGACCAAGTTGCTCGGATTGGGACGTGCTGCCACTGCACAAACAGCACAAATGCCCTCCAAGTGCAGTCAGCTTGGAAGAGTCTTAAAAATTAAGTTAAGAAGATGAAGAAAGCTGAGAAAATTCTAAATATATACTAATTATTAAAGTATACTAATATTTATAGATTGATTATATATTTTTTGGTTTTTATATATTAAACAAAGTTATCAGTTTTTATCTGCAACAAGTTAAATCTTATTATATTCTACAATTACCATATTAAAGCTTGTTGTAGCATTTAAAATGCTTAAAGTTTAGTTTTATAATTAAACCTTTCTACCTTTATTTAACCAGGACTTGTCTCAGCCAAGTTGGCAACACTGATACCCTCCGTGTCTGGTTAAAACCCTCCCAGCCGCGCCACCAACTCGCTTAGCAAGCTGCACTTGTTGTTTTTAATAAGTTTCTGGTTGCTCTGGCCTGGCTTTTTGTTTTTGCTGGCTGGCTGGCTGGCTGACTGGCTTTCTTCCTTTGATGTTTCGATTAAGTTCGGAGTTCGCGTTGCCGAACTGGTTGGTTGAGTATCCCGTGCCGTTCCCCCTCTCCCGCCTTTATTCCCTTGGCAAAGGAGCATTTTGGCTTAAGTTTATGGCCATTTCGCTCGTTGCGCTGTCTCTGTGTGCCTTGTGTTTCTGTTTCTGGCTTGATTTTCTTGAGCATTTCACCCATTTACCATTTACCATTTTACCTTTAACTGGAACTGGAAATTTTCTCACATCGCCGCTCTGACGCAACTGGTTGCCCATTGGCCCGCTCACCGCTTACCAGCTCACCACTTACCCGCCTCCCCAGGCTCCCCAGGCTCCCTCCCGCTTGCCGCCCCCATTGCTCGCAAATTTCGAATTTGATTTTATTGTTATGATTTCAATTGTTTTCGCAACGTAAACACACTGGAGATTTCCAGAGACCGGCCATGTCGAGTTGTTGGTTAAATAATTTCCCATTTTTTATTGCACTTGGCCAGGGAGATTTTGCATTTAACGCGGAGTGCTGTTGGGAGTGATTCGGGCTAAAACCGTTGTGTTTTCAACATATTTCTCCAAGGGAAAATAATCAGAGCAGTAAATGCTACCCAAAAATAATTAGAAGATGTTTTAAAAATGTTCTTATATTTCTTTGAATAAATAAACATTATAAATTTCATGCTTAAAATGGGTTTAAAAACATATAATATATAAATACAGGCTTGAATTGATATCAAAATGTGTTCAACTTGTTCCTATATGCACTCACAAAATATGTAAACATGTAACTAACCTAATTGAAATAGATTTACAAGCCCATAACATCTCCCTGATGACCCAATTGAATGGCTCTCATTATTGCTGGCCGCCTTATTAGCATTCACAGACAGTTGCCATAGAAGTCACATTAAAACGCCCAATTTCACAAGAACAATTATCAACAGACACCGCTCTGGTGATCGTTTTGAGACCAGGACCAAAGAACTCCCAGGATACGAAGGTCGCCTTCTCGAAAAAAAAAAATAAATAGGAAACAGACAAGAGAACGCCGAGTCGAAACCAAAATCAATTCATAAATCATAAAAATGTGTCATAAAAAATATTGCTGCCATAAATGGGAATGGAAATGGTAATGCTGCCTTTCAACATGTCCTCGAGAGCGTAAAAAATGCCCAGACGAAGGAGAAAGATACTTTTTAGTTGACCTTAGGAGATTTGTTTTGACTCGCTGCTATCGCATCTCGATCCCGAAAAAAGGACACCCAGGTATTGTCTGTCGATTATTGCCGGGGCCCCGGTAATAAATCATAAAAATATGCCCAGATCGGGCAGCCTCTCGTTACACGGTGGATTCGTAAATCCCCTGTAAAATTGGTGGTGTCCCCGAGGTAGGTATGTACATACTATATGTATGCTATATGCTCCGATCGCGCCCTCGACCATCTGATAAACAAAACCACCGGCATGGCCAAATGTTCCCGGGAACAAAAGGGCCAACAACTTTCTCTTTTGCGCAAGACTCGGGCCAGATTCGGGCCGCATTCATGTCGTTGCCAAATATGAGAATTTTGATTTATTTCTCAGATTTCTCAATTCTTGTTCTGCTGTTTGTTTGGCTGTCAGTAAGCGGCGCCTGCAAATATTTCCATGTATCTGCATTGGCCTTTTTTTTAATTGTCTCATTATGTTTGGAAAACGTTGGGATATTACAATTATTCAGTATTCAGTTTAATATAAGTTTATTTTGGGAAGTAAACGAGTTAAATGAGTGTATACCTTCATTTAAATTAAATAGAAATTAAACATAGACATATATAAGAAAAGATATAATAGAAAAGACAAAATAATCATCATTTTCTAACACTTGTCACTCCTGCTCATCAATCCTTCCAATATACTATGCAAATAACTTTATTAAATATTTTTTATAACTAAAAATAAAGCATTTCTCTAATATTCCCAGCACATTAACACGTCTCCCTTGGTGCAAGATATCTTCATTTTCATATGCCACATGCCTTGGATGTCAGTGCTGTACTTGGAACATGGTGTTACACCCGCTCTCCTTGGGTGATTTACTACAAGCAGATGATTTAATATAACCGCATATATATAGGCATATATAGACACACGCACACACCCGGCCCGAGTGCACTTCAGATGCATTTCGCCGGCATTTCGAAACAGGAACCCGTTGAACAGGCCCAGATACAGATATGGATTCAGATACAGATACTTATACTTATGCCTGGACCGATTCCGTTGCATACAACGCCCCACACACATGTTGCCACTGAAGCGTCCGTTTCTGAAGGGAAATTCGGTCTCGGCAGTTCAAGTTCCACCATCTTGAAAACCGACGCCCCTTGGAAACGGTTTCCCAAGTCGAGATTATGGTTGGGAAAATGGAATTACAAGGAGTTTTTTGGGAAATTTTGAAAGAAAGAGAATGTTTCCAAGTGCTAAGCAAAAATATATTAACAGACTTGTTAATAGAAACTACTGTAGAATGTCTAAAGTATTATCTTTAATATTTCTTGTGATATTGTGGTGATAAAGATTGAATTTATTTTTAATATTTAAGTTGGATTATCAGAGAAGGTACCTAATGAATAGAGAAACAACATATAGGTTTATATAACCAACTATGTTTACTTCCTACCTAAGATAACGTCACCCAATTTCTTGGACTTACATAAACAAAACAATAAAAGAAATATCAATCTGTATTCCTCCTGTGAGTCTCTGAAAAATTCTGTAAAAACAAATACGAGTAAATTATGACTACATTTATGGGCGCCATCAGAACGTACTTCCGCGAGTGCGTAAATCAGGGCGTCAACGAGCTGCGACCTTGCCCAGGGAGGAGGGCTGGCTCATCATCGCGATGCTGGCCAAATCCGACGTCAAAACAAATCGTTAAAATGCCATAAAAACCGGCAGCCACCTCCATAGCCACATCCACATCCATATGCAATCACTAAGCAGCCGAGGAGGCGAAGGCAAATGCATTCGAATAAAATTTTACCGCCATTTCCTTGGGCATCATCATCAAACTAACGGCGGCAGCATCCGAGGCACCTCGTAAAGGCAACGATACGATGTCTATGGGCCATCAGCCTCGCTGCTCAGATACAGATACATTTGTATCTTTCGGCGGAGCAAGGGGATATCACAATAATTATGGCATACGTCACGGAACTTGGGGTTTTATGGCTTTTATATTGATTGTCATCATGTCACACTAACAGATCGTAAAAAGGTCGTAAAGTCTGCAGACTCAAGCCCAAAAAAAAAAAAAATCACTCAGGCACTCGCACCGGAATGAACACATCTCCAACCCTCCCCTCCTTCCGAAGGCACTCAGGATCACAAAAAAGGACACTCGAAGGGAGGATGCTCGGATCGCTGGTTCGTTGAGTGATTTTCAGGATTTCCTATCGAGTTTCTCCGGCTCGCTCTCTCTCGTTTTCTCTCTCTTAGTGGCAGTGGCGTCAAGTCGTAAAAAGACCATAAAACCTAGGTCTGTGTTTGGTATTAACCGCAATTTGTTTATATAGTTGTTAAAATGCCATTCTATCTTGTTCCGCTCTGTTCTGCTTAGCATTTAATTGCCGACTGCCGGTTTTTCTTTTTACGAGCCAATAAAATTTATTTTACGACAATTTAAATGGTTTCATTTGGTATTTGGTGGCACGACTCACCGGTACGAGGGTACGACTCGAGCAACAGGTTATATATTTTAGCATCTTGTCATCCCACTTAACGATGCCTGTTTTATTTGACAGCCACAAGTGGGCTATAAAGGGTCCCTAATCCCGGACATAAGTCAGAAGTCACTTCCCCACTTAATTTTATAGAGCAACTCCCCCAACCCTTAATGGTTAATTATTTACTTATCCATATTTGGTTATATTTACTACCAAAAAAAGGCTCTTATTCCGCACGATTCTTCCGGATTTCTGTGACCTTATTCCCACCTCCCGAGCAAACACCGCAGGCGCCGCGGGAAAATGGCTGGCGGCTTGATGACTTAATCCGCCACAAAAGTGGCTCAGTGGTGCCGGAAAATGCGCTCATCCTCATTACGGGGTCAGGAATCAATTGAGGGCCCGAAGCAGCAGCAAAACTGCTTATGCAAAGCCGGCCACAAAAGCCAGACCAACACAATGGAGAGCCACGACGGACACAATGAAGACATTTTGGTGCTACCTACTCTAATCCTGGCAATGAACCCTTGACTTCTGGCCGCAAATTCATCAAACAATTGGCAGTTGGCCGGGCATTTGCATTTTCCATGCCAATGCTGTCGGCAGCTCCTCATTTCTAACTAACTCCCATTTGCCAGTTCCAGTTGCCGGCAAGGGAATCCTAATCCAAGGATCGGAGGGACTGAGGCGACTAATTGAGCACTTTTGTTTGAGTGCGATGCCTCGCGGTTTTCGCCTACTTGTTAGCTCCTGGCCAACAATTTGTCGGCCCTCCCACACACACTTTGAGAAATATTTGCATATTTTGTAATTCAATTTCAAAGAAAGCGTTGATATAATGCTTAAACAATATGTATTTAATATAGTTATCACCTTTTAAAGTATGTTAAGAACTTAATTTTGTGTAAATAACCTTGCCTCAAGAATAAGAGAAATATCTCTTAATAATTTAAAGGGCAATAATAGTATTTAAAACCTAATTTGAAGAGAAGAGATTGTAATGTATTACAATGAAATATATATAAAATTCAACTAATTTCGACATTGATAAAACTTCATTAACAGACATACTTTGTACAAATTAGTACTCACTATACTTTCACACTACCCGATAGGCAAACTAAGTAACCAACTATATTTTTCTCAGTGCACCATTATTAACTGGAGCGGTGTAACCCAGAGCGGAATCCTTTTTCACTTTCCACGGCCTGCGAAAACGTGCAAAGTGGGTGTAAACGGATCGAAATGATGATTGTTTATTGTAATTTTTATGACTGCTTTGCACACAAACACGCCAAGGCGCCGATGATTGCACTCCAGGGGTAGCAAGGCCAACTTGCCAGCTCGAACTTGTGGGCCAGGCCAAATCAGCCACATCGACTGGCCATAGCTCTAAGGGTGCCAAGGGACGAACCACCAAAGGCAGCGAGAAGGAGTCTACAGTCTATGGCGACGACAACTCCAAGCACTTGAAAACTTTCTAATTAAGCCATTTGCCCAGATAGTTATTGATGGCAGAAAGTAATGTGAATGGGCGGAAATAATGGCAGTGATATGCAGATCATTGTAGTTTACGAACATGCTAAATAAGACAATTGAAACAATCCTAAGAACTAAATTATATCTCTATGGAAGCATGATGTTTAACAATGGCAGGGATATCTTTAGTTCACTAACTAACTATTGCTTATTTTAGTCTCAACTTGCTGCAAATCAACTTGAAAGAAGATTAAGTAACTAGCTTAGAATTTCCAATAAATATATGAAGTAATGATACCTCAATAAATCATAATAATAAAATAATTAATTATGAAGATCAATAACTCAGTTAACAATCTTTACTATTACTTAATGTTGCTATAGAATGAAACCTAAAAGATCCTGGATTATTTATCGTAAACAGTAGAGCTGGAAAAGTATCGAAGTTTCCGATGTTTCTTATATGTAAACATCGATATATCG
>JAEIIG010003249.1:0-39967 GCA_018904695.1 Drosophila parvula
GCATTTACAGGCATTTAATGCCAGCCTTTATGTCGAAACTGTTGCATTTATTAGTGTTAATTAAGCTGTTAACTACATAATATTTAACTGATAATAATACCACGTGAAGCATTAATCATTAAACCCCATGCATGGAGGATCTAGAATTGTTATTATTGTTATTAATGTACTAACGATTTTGCAATTTAGAAACAATGAATTGTCGTTCTTGGCGATCGCAAAAAAAAATGAAATTCAAATGTCCCATGTCAGTCAAGCGCCATACAGAAGTTTGAACTGCAGTGAAGGAAGCATATGTATTTTTGATCATCATCACCAGACGAGTTGATCTACCTACTTTCGTCTGTCTATTAGTTACTGAGCAAGTTAGTTTCTCAGTTTTTTACCTATCTGAAATAAAATGAAATGAATCTTTGAATTCACCTGTTGAGCACAGAAGCTACCATCTGTTCATGACAGTATCAGCTGGGTTCAAAGGTCAGCATCGATTCATAAAGCTGCGTTATTAAACATCAAATTCCATGACAAATAATGCATTTATTGTTTCAACATAAATTTACGTCCTCTGGTGCGTTGCATCGATCCATGCTTGCAACTTATACTCTGAAATGTTGCTCTTTGGAAAGAATCACTCCGGTGGACGAATTGGGCGTCCGTCATATTTTGTGCATCGTGAATAAAGCCAGGATTGTACGTGGGTTTCTGAAACGGAGGTTGAAGGAATTCGCTGACCCCTATGTAACAAAGACATTATACACTTCAGTATGGATTCGGCGTTTGTAGTCCACAGGAAACGCATCGTATCAATTCAAAAGAACTTTTTGCTTTTCGCTCTACGCGGTTTTAACTGGGATGCAGACCCTATAAGGTTACCCTACAGCCCTATAACTATGCTTTATCTTCACCTAATCCGAGGTGACGTCGAGAGTACAGACTTAAGTCCGCTTAAATTCCATGTACCGAATAGAGATACTAGATCGAATTTACCTGTAGTGTTGCGCCGCTGTAGAAAATCGAATGAAATGCATGAACCCTTATAATCTCAGCCGTAGATAGCCTTTCTAAACTCAAAGCAAACATTTGGACAGCACGCCTGTAGTTCATTTTCTCGCATTCCTTACCTATACTTTCTATTATGGCGCCTACTAACTCATAACCTAAACAGGCACGTGCTTGGTGTCGCAAGGGCCAATTGAATGTACTGACCCTAGTGCATCAACGTCGAAGAAAAATTCCTTTGGCAGCTTTGTACTCTTGATCTTTCCCAAGTGAACGACCTCAGCCTTTCCACTTTATTTGTGTTTTCTTTTGTATACAAAAAATTATCGCTCGCCAAAAGTTTTCCAGCGTTCCATGACCGATTCAGGACTTTACTGTACACTTTACAAAATCGCGCAAAAGGGATGCAAACAAGAAAAAAATTAAAATATGGAACAGACTAAAGAGTGCGTGAGAGGGGTGGGGGATCCAAGTGAACAGCGACGGCTCCTTCAGGCACGCAGGGCCACAAACTGTTGGAAAACCTCTAATATATGTGTGTCCAGGTCGGAGGTGAAGAGCAGCGTCTCCAAGGTGCTGCTGTACTTCTGAACTTGTTCGTGATGCTGCAAAAGTAAGAGAGAGAGAGAGAGAGAGTGAAAGAGGGAGACAGAGACAAAGTGAAAGAGGGAGAGGGAGAATAAAATCAAGCCTTCAAAGAGAATAAGAACTATGTATGTACTCACCATGAGGAAGACCTGTTGCAATCGCCCAATTGTCCAGCGATACCAGTCCGTATCCGGATCGCGGCCATCCGTGTCGGAACGCAGCAGATGCTCCGACAGGATCATGATGAAACGCTGGAAGACGATGAGAAACAGGCGCTTCTGGTTGACATTTGCCGCCTCCAACTTCTCCTCCATGCGCTCAACGACCTGACAATATGAAAGAATAATTCCATGTTCATTTTAGTCATACAAAAAATAATGGAAAGCCTTGGGCGTCGCTCACCTCCTCGGATGGCTTGTCGGCATGCGTGATGGGCTTCTTTCTCTTGTGCGAGGAGTCCTCCTCCGAATCGCTGGACGAGGAGTCGGCCTTCGACAGCTTGTCCTTCGCCTCGCTCAGTTCGGTGTCTGCAATGGAAAAAATGCATTAGGTAAGATTTAGGTATCGGCGATACCCCTCTGCAGCAGACTCACTCAGTTTGATCACATGCTTGTTCATCTTCTTGATGGTCAGGTGAAGGATCTCCCACAGATACATCTTGGTAAACTCGCCCGTCATCTCCTTAGAGAAGATCCAGGTGGCTACCGCCGAACAGTCGACGATTTGCAGCTTCAGCAGCTTGTCGATCAGCACGACCATCATTTGCGGATGCGACGACCACAGTTCGTAGATGTTGTGCAGAATGCAGATCTGGGCCTCCTCCGTTTCGGCCAAGGCACGGAACACCGTGTGGAATTTGGAAATGGCCGCGAAGCTGTGCGAGAACGATTTCGAGCCCAAATTCAGTAACGTCTGGACGAAGACGTCGATCTTTAAGGCGTTGAAGCTACCATCGGACATCTCCTCGCCGCTGTAGCCGCTGTTGGGTATCTCCTTTAGTATGTTGACCACCTCCTCGGGCGTACACTTCTGCCGGATGGCGACCACCAGCTGATGGGCCACGGTTGTGCCTGGCAAATTGGCTGAGGGCGAAATCGAGGGTTGAGGCATTAAGTAATTATTATAATATTATCCCAATAATTTCTGCGCTTGCAGAGGGAAACATGATTCTCCTTTCCAATCCATCAGATTTTCTTTGCCCCAAATACCATTAACATACTTCCCTCTTTGATATTCCCAAAGGCAATCAAAATATACCATCTCAAATAAATGCAGACAACCAAGAAATGCCCATAGTTCCTATAAGTCATATCAATGTAACACCTCAGGTGGAGTAGGGCCTATTAGCTGTAGCTAAATTAAAAGGTTATCGACAATTTTTAACTGCCGCGCAACCAGAGAATAAATAAATAAATAAATACATTTTTTTTACCGTTCCCATGGCAGATATATGATATAGTTGACCGATTTTCATAGAATTAAATTAAATGTCTGATCTCACCCTTTCCGACTTACATATATACTAATGGGCATGGGAAAGTATCATTCATAGATACATATATCTGAAAAACTAAGAGACTAGACTAGTTTGCGTATAGTCTGGCACACGGACATGGCTAGATAGACTCGTCTGGTGATGCTGATCAATATATGTACGTATGTACGTATATACTTTATGGGGTCTGAGATGCATCCTTCACTGCGCTCCTCTCACCCCAAAAGCATTGCCCTACTCCGATTTTACCCCTCTGCAACTTAGAAGGTTTATTATCCAGAGGCTTATACCAGGAGACGTGTTGATCGCTTCTATGCGGTCCAATATCGCTTGCGGTGCAAACTTCTGACCAAAATTAGAATACCCTGCAAGGGTATAACAGCACTTCAATAACTATAAAAAGAGCATCTCCGACTATTAAGTATAAATATTCACTAGCCGAGTCGATTTAGTCATGTTCGTCTGTCAGGCTGTTCGTTTCTATGCAAACTCTTTCTTCTATTTCCATGAGTATAATAAGTTTATAAGTCGGTATGAGGCACTTTAGAAGACATATATATATATGTTGTAGCTGCCAAAGGAACGATCTGGAAATTGCTATGAGCACCCAGGGAAAACACCAACACTTCAGCGTTTTTACATATACTATAGATGTTTTATATAGGTTTTTTTATTTAACCGAAATGGAGCGATTTTCATTAAAACAAACAAACTGCAAGGTATACCAATTGCGGAGTCCCCAAGTTAGCTCTTTATCTTGTTTCAAATCTTGTATCTTGTATTCAAATTACTGCTCATCTTACGAAGTGTGGTCAAAATTCACATTTTACTTGCTCTTCGTCTATACAAATGTGATGCTTGCCTTAAACTTGGAGTTTCTATGATTTTTCCCAATGCTAAATAATGAGTCGGGTTGAGCATTGCTTGTGTGTAGTTGTTCCTAGTTAGGTGACACTTTCGTTGCATTTTATTGCTCGCTTTTGCTTTAGGTTATGTGTCGTTCATGGCGTGGAACCAAGCGGCACCAAGCGCATGGAGCTCTGCGTGGCGCTGCGTTACTAATGACGGTTGTGCTCCAGCTCTGGCTCTGGCTCCGCCAGAAGCCACCTGTAGCTGCTCCCCTCATCCGCCATCCAGTACATTACATGCAGTTTATTGGCACTTGCGTCAATTATGTCAATTATGTGGACCGAAAAGCGGGCGGCAAAGCGGGGAGCTAAATTATTCGGCCATTTGGCAAACATTTTGCATTACCAAATGCGGAAATCGAGTGCGAATTTAAAGACAATTAGCCTCAGACTTGAATTAATGCCACTTTTTACGAGGAGCAGTGCGTAGGTCAGAGCTGTAACTTAAAACAGAAGAGATTTCAAATTGATTGATCTCTGATTCATTAAGAATTTAGCACAAGAAAAGCCAAGAAGCCCTATTGTTAGTTAAATGCATATATATAAAAGTATACAGCCTTTTAATATTTATTTGACCAGCCAAAGAATGCCGGTTATTTTGTGTCATTCTATCAAGAAAAAACCGTCTCTTTATGATCACCAGCAATAACCTTTAACCAAATATCGAGGGACTCAAGACAATGTCAATGGTTTGGGAGTTTATTGCATGTGTCAAGATCATCATATGCGGCGTGAGGGTTTTTTATTGTGGAAAAATTCGCACATATTCGTTGCTTATAATTCTTATTAATACTGTCTATTGTTCCCCCACCCCCCCCACACCCACACACACACACTCATACACACTTTCTCACAAAACAGCCATCGTCTAGTGCCTCCCAAAATGGCTTCAGTTAAAAACCAGAATTAAAGATGTTTTCACGGGAATCTGATTTCTGAGCTCTGGCTTTTGGTTTCCCGGTCAAATTGAGCGTGTCCAGAGAGCAAGTACTCGGGTAAGTAGGGAAATACTTGAGCCCGCGCCGTAGTTCAATGTTATCGAGAGCCCCGTTCCATTGCGATCCGTTAGGGGGTTATCTGAGACAGGTCATCTCCCCTTGGCTCGGAAGGGGGCCAGCAGGAAAGAACCCCGCCGAAGGTGAACCGCCGGAGGAGAACGTGGCATAGGCGGAGGCGCCCTGAGAGGTAAACTCCATCGAAGCGAGCCACGATAGAAATCTAAGGCAACGTTTTTGGGCCTAAATGGAGGCTATATAGCCAAATACAAATGAAATCAAACTCAAGAAGCGCACGAAGAGAGCTTCGCGGCATTGGGATATACCCTAAAATGGTAAACTTAAAAAGATGTTTATACAAATTGTCAAAACGACTGGAGATAGTTTTATTAGTTATTATTTAACAAATATTTTATCGCCTGGAGAAGACTTTAAATTCAAATTCGAACTCTAACTGCCTTAAATTGAGCATGAAAGTTGGTTTGTCTCCACTTTGTAATTTTTTTTTATTTATGGACAGGATTCACAAAAAACTATCGAATATATCGGAGTGAGTTAAAGCTTATTCTATTCAATATCAAATTCGCATTTTTTTTTATCTTAAACTATAAAGTATTTCTTTTTGAAATATTTTCACGGGGGTGGGAAATGAAATCTTCTTCCTGTAAATTAACACATTTTGTTCAGAACTATATATGTACATATATGCCTTTCTTTCTTTCTGGGATTTTTAGGCTCAAAGAGAAAATCAACTTATGACAACAAGAAATGTTTTGTGTTCTTCGATTTTAAACACAAATTACGAGCTGTATAATCCAAAAGTCGGTAATTTTGTACGATTTTTTTGTATGATTAAATTTGCGTAACATCTTCGATACCATCTTTAAATATATCCGCAGTGCCAAGATGATTTCTTCATTATTTCCTTAAAAAAAAAAAAACAAAAAAATAACGAAAAATACCTCAATTTTGCAAATTCAAGTCTTTGCCAACGCTACACGAACGCTTACACTATCGGTGTGAGCAGAGCCCGGGGAGAGAAACTTGCTGACTCGCGAGCTGGTTAACAGGTACATATATCCAGCATTAACTTCAAGTTAAGTCGGGAAAAAACTAAAAGAGTACGAGTGGAGTCGGAGTAAACTAGCACTGTCCACAAAGGGTATCCAGCCGTGCTCCACATCCACATCCACCTCCACATATGTATGTACGTAGCAGCACATCTAACCCAGAGTGTTGCATAAATGACTCCGATTCCGACTCCGTCTTGGGGGCTATGCAAACGCAAACAGCCAAAGAAAATGAAAAGCACACGTCGGCCTGCAGATTGCGCAAAAAGCCCCCGCCGCCAGCGACGCATCGCAGCGCATCGCTTGGCTGCCTCAATGGAGGCAGCGGACCTCAGAAGCTACAGAAGCCGCACGGCTCCCGACGCCAGTGCGGATTATTAGCGAGCGCCAGTCACGGGCGCGTCTCAGTCGCTGTTACAAGCGCGCGCAGCTCAAACGCTCCAAACGCATCCAGCTTGGCGGTTCATCATCTTTTTGCTTGTTCTTTTTTTTTTTTCGTCTGGTACTGATGTGTGAGTGACTACTGAGTGAAGCAAAGACAAGACAATGAGGAATCGGAATCTCTGCTTCTACGGGCTACTTCCCGTTCTCATGGCAATCGTAAGTTTTGGTGCGGGCCGCGATCAGCGATTTCATCTCCATGCTCCCTCTCCAGTTGCCCGGGGGCGAGGCCATTGTGGGCGCTGGACGGGATTTGCTGCTGACGCCCAGGCAGGGCCACCAGCTCAACGGCAAGCGCATCTTCTACGAGGAGGAGAAGGAGGCGGAGATGGAGCTGTTGCAGCGGCGCAGTCCAGCGGAGCAGCGTCAGCGTCCCTGGGAACGAACGCTGAAGCATGTGACCTATGTGACACTCTTCACGAATGCCGCTGTGAACGCAGCAGCCGGAAACCTGAGGTAGGCGCTCCCCTTCCCCATTATCCCCCATTATCCCCCTTCTGGTAAACTCAAAGATCGATGCTCGGGCAGTCAGCTGCATGAGTATCACGATTTCCTGCAGACTCCTTACGTGCCGGCGGATCCGCAGGGCGGCTCTGCAGCGGGATCGGTGTCCTCGCGTTTCGGCGACATCGTTACCTTGGCCAAGGGCTATCTGGAGCAGCTGGAGGGACCGGGCAACGTCACCTATCGCTTCCTCGAAGGCGGCACTTGCTTCCAGCTGAAGTGCCCTGCATCCGCATTCCCGCAGACCGATCCCAACCAGCGGCGGCGGGCCCTGTGGCAGGTGCAGCGCATTCGGCATCGGGACGGGGACAGCGGGGGCCGGCCCTTTCACTACGAAATGAAGTTCAGCGTGACGCCGTTGGGGAACGAGGCGTGGCAGCCGCATCAACCGATGAGCTACATCCAAAAGGAGTCCGACTATCCTGGCAGCTTCGGGCGCTTCACACGCGAGCCCGGCTTTGCCCAGCGGCGTCAGGATCGGGAGAGATATGCGGCCATTCCGCCGGCGGGGAGTGCGGGAAATGCGGAGCACTCGCAGGCCACCTTTGTCCATGGCATTTTCCAGCCTGCTCCGCCGCTGCCGGCGACACTTCTGCCCAAACTCAATATTGGTGAGTACCTGAAGGGCAGTCCCAAGATCGAGCTGTTTCCGGGACTCTTTGGCCTGGGACAGCGTCCGAATTTCGTGGCGCCCACCACATTCCGTCCCAATTATCCCAACTTGAGCCCAGAATTGGAAGTGGAGAGGGTTCCCATCGGCCACAAAAATGAGTTTGCTGGCAATGGGGGCGACACCACTTCGGGCGCGGTGACCCATCACTTCCATCACCACTTCTATGTGGCCCCAGGAACAGGGGATACCGAGTTGGCCTATCGACTGCCACCGCCCAGTTCCGATCCCACTCCGACGAGCCATCCTGCATCGGGCTTCTATCCGCCGCACAAGACAGTCCACTTTCCCAGCTCGCATTCGGGCTCCTCGGAGTCTGTCGAGGAGCAGGAGGAGCACGAGCCGGAGCAGGATGTGCTGCTGCGAAGGCCACAGATCTATGGTCAGGCCTCCAAGTACCAGACATCGAAGCTGCCGCCGCTGCTGATCTACGCGGGCGCCGACGAGGACAAGTCCTTTGTGCAGAGCGAGCCCCTCGAGGAGACAGTGTATCGGTACTCGGAGCCGGATCCTCTCTATGGGCACCACGATCCCATCAATGTGCTGCTGGAGAAGCAGCAGGAGGAACAGCCAGGCACAGAGCATGAGGGGACAGGAGAACGGCCGGGAAGCAGCCTGGAGCAACTGGAGATGGTCACCACCGTAGCGCCAGCGACTCCCACTCCCCCTGCGCTCCTTGAACCTGCTGAAGCCTCTTCCAGCTCAACAACAACAACAACAACTCCAACTCCCAATGTGATCTCCACGACGAGCAGCTCTAGCTTCGTGTCCACCTCCACGTACTTTAGTCCGCTGCGCTCCATTAGTCGCTATCGAAGCACCCCGCGGATAACTGCTGGCAGGTCCACCACCACCACGACGTCCACGACCACGGAGCCGCCGATCAGCAAGTGGGCCAAGCGGCGCAAGGAGCAGGACAGCAAGGCCAAGAGCAGTTTGCGCCACGAGGCCTTCATAGCTGCCAGCAGCGCATCAACGACGACAACGCCGGCAGCCACTTCTCCGCCCAGGCCAGTGGTGGAGGTGCTTACCCAAAAATCGGTCAGCCGGTCAGTCAGCATCAAGGTGGGCGAGAATGGCGAGGAGATACCCATCCTCGTAGACGACGAGGAGAACGAGGTGAAGCCAGCGGCAATTAAGTGACCTTCTTCGACTCCCTCTACCCCCCCCTGAACTACATATAATCATAATCGTAGCCATGTAAGCACCATTCCCAAATATAATCTACAGCTAGCTACTCACCTGCCTCCTCGTTGGCATACTTGTAGTTGGGGACGGGCGTCAGCGGGATCAGCTTGGCGTAGGTCGTGGGCATCATCTCGGTGATACGCTGATGGTACGAAAGACTGCCGGGGGAGGAAAGCTAATGATTAGGGAATCACAAAAGAAGGAAGGTAAGTGAATGAACCTACCGCAGGCACTTGTGCAGAACCTCCTGAATGAACTTGGGGCGCGGATGCTCGGCGTCCAGCAGCAGGCAGCTGTCCCACTCGTCCCACGACCACGTGAACTTAAAGTTGCTCAAGTGGTAGGAGAACCAATTGACGAAGCGGTCGAAGCAGGACGTGTTCATTGAGTCGATGCGCATAAAGAGGATCTCGGTGGCCTGGGCCAACACCTGGGGCAGGGTGGCCGGCTGCAGCTTGCACAGCTCGATCAGGATGGAGCCGTAGCAGATGTCCAGGTAGCGCGGCGTCGGCATGTGGAAGAGCTCGGCGAATATCACCTCTACGATGCAGTACTCCAGCGGTATCTTGTGCTTGAACGGAAAGCTGAGCAGTTGGGCGGCACAGTCCTTTCGCTCGTGGTGGTATGTCTCGATGATGTGGTGCAGATGCTCCTCGATGAGGAAGCGCTCGATCGAGTGGGCACCGGGCAGGTTGGGCCCGTCGGGGCAGTCGGTGTAATCGAACATGCGGTAGACGACCCAGGGCATGGGGTAAACGAAGGCATCGTGGTGCGGCGGCGGCACGATCTGCGGCAGATTGTGCTGCAGGGCCTCGCACAGGATCGTGTCGAAGGTTAGGTACGGCCGGGGAATGTGCTTTTCCGCCCAGTTGTCCTGGCGCAGCTTGCGTATCTGCGCCCATAGGCAGTCCAAGTACTCCTCCTGAGGATGCGGTGCATCTGACGACCACACGCGCAGCGCATTGTGGTGCTTCTTGGAACGCTTGTTCAAGTAGACCTCAATGCGCAGCAGGAGCGACTCCAGCGCCGACTCCTTCTTCTCGTATAGATCGCGTCCGACCCAGGGCAGCGTAGAGAGGACGGCGAAGACGAACCAATCGCGACGCACCTGCGGTACCGTGTCCTCGTTGGACACGTCGATCATTGTGTCCAACAGCTGCAGCAGACTGGTGGCTGAGATCACGTGGCAGTTGACCAAGTCGGCGAGGAAGCGCAGCGAGTAGCGGGCGGCGTCCCACCGGCACATCTTTAGCGACTCTTTGAACGTCTTCACCATGTGGTCGACAAACTCCCCACCAAACTTGTAGTTCTTGGCGTTCAGCAGACCCACCAGCGTCGTGTACACGGTGCACTTCTCCGGCATGCGCACGGCACAGTCGGACAGGATACGCAAGATCTTCAGGCGAAAGGTGCCAAGATCGGCCTCCAGCACAGAAACAAGTCCCTCGAGATTCGACTCCACCGACGATGTGCTGCGCTCGCCCACGCGCAGAATCAGCGATTCCAGGCGGTCCTCGATCTCCTGGTTTTCCGACACCCTGCGGCGCTTGTTGCGTCGATGATCTGCATGTAGGAAATTCTCTCGAGTTACCGACGCAAATGACCAAGCTAGACTTCAATCCACTCACCATAGCTCTCGTCCTCCGTGTCGTGCGCCCGTCTGCGACTCATCTTTTCGCACAAACTGATCTCTGCTCTGGCACTTTCGTTGCGCTCGTCCTTTCTTTGCTAAGAAGTCGCCTCGTTTAACTTACACGCTTTGTTGTAATGTCTTTTGGCTGTGAGGGGGCTCCTGTTGCTGCTGCTGCTCCTGACGCGGAGTTCAGTGGCTGCCAGTTAGCGGTTACGTATCGTCTTTGTTCGGTGTAAGCGCTTATTATCAATTCTTGAATGTGTTTTGGGACAATTTTAGTGCCGATGCGGCGCTTCCTTTTTTTTTTGCCAAAAGCTAGAGCTGCACAGCCAGCGATTACCGGTACTATCGATAGCAGGAAAGTCGCGCCATTGAGGGCACTAGAAACTCACGAAGGCAAGTACACAGAAGGAACCGGGCTAGAAATTATCTTTCATTTTCTTTTAATTTCACTCTCTTGTTGGCATTGTCTTAAATATAATTATTAATTCACTTAAATAATACTTGCAATATGATATATACCTTATAAATCAATTGTTTTTTTTGGATATGTCGAAATGCAAATTTATCCAAACAATTTTTCGTATTTTGACTATATGACTACATTTTTAAAACAATCGCTGATACAGTTCCATAAACAAAAAATAGGAATAATTATAATTTTAATTATATGGGTAATTCTCCAGTAAGGTTAACCATGCAACAAAAAAATCCAAATATAATATAACATATTTGTATATGGGCAGTTCTCTAATGCCAAATTCGATTTCTCATTTAATTCTCATTAATTCTCATGCAATTCTCATTTAAGGCCTAGTACTACCATAGACGAATAAATTCATTGAGCGGAAAACTTTATATAAAAAGGACGATGAGTAAGAACATGAAATCGTAGATATTTCGTTCGGTTGGGTAATAACATTAACGAAATAGCGTAACCAAAAATTGTAGTAGCGTAGCTAGATCAATCAAATAAACAACTGTGATTCCGTGAGCGAAATAAATCAATTATATTTATTTCACACGCAAGACGGAAGGAAGATCAAACAAAATTAGAAATATATTTTCCAATGAACTTTAAAATATTCGGTCACGGTTGGTTGAAAAACTGACTTATGTGTGTCTTATGCCAAAATTAATCTTAGCACGTACGAATGTGCCAATTAAATATAATTTGTAGCCGTAAGCCCTAGCAGCTATGGCTGACACTCTTCCTGTATATTAGTTTTTAAACGTAAGTCTACACTGTACAAAGAAATAAATAAATTTAATTTGACCTGCAACGAGTGTCAATCTATTGACCCGAGAGAATTCACGAGCTTTTGTCGTACTATACATATCGTTTCAGCACATACTTAAAGTACTCAACAACAAACAGCCGACGAAATGCGCTATATACTGCCGCTGTCCCTTAGCATCCTGCTGATCCTGCCAACAGTGTTTTGAACCTTTGACCATCACCACCTTAAAAAAGATCAATTAGGGATTTCCCCGCGCTCGCTGTTAATTTTAATCGACGAGGTGGACAAGATGCCCAGCGGCGACTTCGACACTCTCGCCTCGCTGGCCGACTACAACCCTTTCGTCGACAGCACTGACAACACGAAGGGGATTTTTATCTTCCTCTCGAACACGGGCAGCAAGCACATAGCCGACCATCTGGGTGAACTGATGATAAACGGCGCGTTGAGCGAGGACACCCGGCTGAGCCATTTTGAGCCGCTTCTGAAGAAAGCTGCCTACAACCTGGACGGTGGGCTGAAGGGGACCGCCTTGATAGACTCGCACGTGATCGACCATTTTATTCCCTTCGTGCCGATGGAGAAGGCGCATGTGGTCTTGGAGGCAGAGTTCCGTCATTGGCTCCGGCAGCCCGACAAGAGCATCATCGCTACCTCGATCTGCAATGATTGCACACACGGTATGTTTGCCATCTCCGTCTGCAAGGCGCTGGAGAAAAAGGTGGCCATGGCCATTTTGTAACGACCTTGGTTACCCCGCGTCAGCATTGTTTGTTCCTCTGCTGCGTATGCTATGAATTTATTTAAGAAATAAAGGTAACACGTTTTAACTATTAATTCGTGTTATGTTGCACGACTACCACGGATTCAACCACTTCAGCCGGGCGTCCTTACGCAGCAACTCGGTGTCCAGGCGGCGGGGCTGCTGGTCGAACTGGTCGCGCGCCTCCAGTCGTACCTCTACTGGACCGAGGTCCTTGGTAACCAGGCACTCGCCGTTCTCCTTAAGTATCGTGTGCCGCACATCCTGTGCCGTCGGTTCACCGTACGGAAATGTGATCGGGGTGACCTTTACCAGGTGCTTGATCTTCCAGAGACGGGCATTGTTCTCTGGTATATTCTTGACTACTGTAAAGTCGCTCTGCTTGCCGTCCAGTCCTAGATCCTTGAGGATGCGCTTCTCCCAGTAGGGATTGCCCTTCACCGGCTTGATGCGCTGTACACGAAACAGCTTGGCCGGCTCCACCGGTGGGTCCTGATGATCTGCCGTCCTGCGGACAGCGGTTAAGAGGTCGTTGTCAGAAACATGACAGAAAGTGATACATTTTTACAGCAGCATCTCACCTGGGATAGAATGTGATGCCCTCAAATTTCTGGCCATCCTTGTAGAGAAACTTCTTGTTGTGCTTGCCATAGGTGCGCACAGGGAAAGTGCTGCTCCGTAGGGGTGCAAGTAGCCGTGACAGGTTCATCTTATTTAACTGTTTTGGTGACAACAATGGCAGGCAGAATTTGTGTTATGAAATGCAATGTGTAGAACTTGCAACTATCGATACTATCGATATTTCTTAGAAAGCCGATACATAGATGTTGGTCTGTGGGGGGAACTGTTGGGAAACCGATTGCTTTTAGCGACTATCGACGCTAACTTAAAACAATCGTTTTTCTTTTCTAACATCTATGTATATCGATATGAGCGCCAAGAGGCACGGCCACCAAACGATATTTTCGACACGAACAACAAACTTTAAATAAATTCGTTCAACTCGCACAGAGGCTGTACCAAAATGCATTAATTAAAATTCCTTAGTTTGTCGAGCTTTTACCGTTTCATTTCGACGATATCTCATCGCCGCTAATTTGACAGAGATCACCCTGTGGAAGCAATCTGTGTTACCAGTGCTGGTAAAAGCGCTGGCCTTGATATCGATAGTAAAAATGTTGCTCCAATCGATAACGATGTGCTTATCGGTCGAAAATACCGCGCGTATTTAAATTTGATATCCTCACCCAGCATCCCATCAAGGGTGTTGATTTCTCTCTCAGCAAGGGGCGGGCTAAAGAACCAACCACCGCCATTTTGCTATCCGTAAAGGGGCGTTGTAATATGCGCTTTTTGGCGAGGGTGGTGAGCTCGCCATTGGCTGCTCTCTTCGTGGCCAAGGGGTGTTCCGATTTTTGCTATAAAGGAAGCTGCAGCTTCGCAACCGGAAGTCAGTTCGACGTGTGTGTCCTTCAGGCGAGCAATAGCAGCCGAGCCCCAGTAGATAACGGAATACTCTTCACCAGTGTCTGCTGTGAGTTTAAGCTTTGTAAAATTAAAAGATTTATGTGGAGCCTGAATGTGATTAAAAGAAATACTGCAACATACTTATTAATTAGTGCATAGCCGAATTTATTTTTTTTTTTTATCCAAACATATTGTGAAAGTTACAATACGTGTGATGTAGAAAAGTACCTTAAATGTTAGAAGCTTAATCAATAAATCTATAACAAACTAGTTTTGAATTATTTATGCGGGTTTTAAGTTAAAAAAATACAAAAACTAGGTATGCGTGTGCCCAGGGTCTGCGTGCACACATTATTCTGGTTATGCAACATTAAACTGAGTTCAATCCCCAAAAGAACAAAATTATATTGCTGGTAGGTGAAGTTCCAAGCTCCAATTTTAAAAATGTTCATTTACACATTTATTATGACTGTTATTATTCCTAAACTGATCAGGTTATTAAACAGTTTCAAAGAGTTCTACAACATCTTTTGTTGCCAGCTCAATAGAAAGACAACTATAGTAGAAGTTTTTGTATCAATAAATAGAGAGGATTTAGAAAACTAGTATTATTTCTAAAAAATTTAAAAACATTATTCTTTAGTAAACAATAGAGATGTAAAAAACATCTTGCCGTTTTAGTAAAAAAAAAACCAGAAATTGTTTAAAACATCAATTCAACTTTTTTACAGTTTTTTGTTTTTCCAATTTTTTTCAACAATTTTTGTATACTTTTATAGATTTCATCATCACCCAAAAACGGTTAAAAAGGTTTCATCTTAGATCTAGCGAATTAATTAGATATGGATCATTTTTGATGTGATTTTGATAATTGGAACTTCGCAGACGACAAATCCGAGTCATACATTCGTCCAGCACTCCTATAGATCGCGTCCACATCCAACAGTTTTGACTATTACTAATACACTTTGATATTCTAAATACAATAAATTTAGATTTTAAAATCAGCAGACATTTTTTTCAGTGCAAATTTCGTTTTTAAATTTAAATTAAGGAATTCATGGCAAAAATACCAATTAAAAATTATTACATTTTGGGAAATAATTGAAAAATAAGTAATTAAATATGCCTGAAATCTGTCTATTTAGTTGGGACGGCGATTTTTATGACATTTTAAAGAATTTTTTCTTTTATAAAAAGCCGTCGGATGTTTTTTAATCTCCTCTGCCGGACTTTTTATCTATAGCATTACTACCATAGTCGTCTTCCTAACGACAAGTGACAACGACTGTAAATTGTTATAATACGGCTCTATAATGCATACATACTTATGTAGGTAGTGGAAGTTTTTCTAGGCATAACTGAGTAAAAACATAGTCGCGAAAGGTGCTGAATCTTAATTAAAGGCAGATGCATGGGTATTTAAAATATATCGTCGTAACCCATCGAACTAGATGCGAGTTCGCTCGATCCCGTTTGGCGCCCCAAGAGGGCAACAATGGTCATGTCCACGTACTTGGCTTGATGCGACTTTTTAGAAATACCATTAAAAAATGCACATAATATCATACGTAAACCACTGAAGGGTTCCGGTTTCTATGGATTACTTGTTCCTAAGGGGTTGAGGTCCTTCCTTGCGATGGAACAAACTCCCGCGGGCAAATAAACGTGCCGATTGTTCTGCTATTTGTGTAGGTGTAAAAATATGTTGCGAATAAACAATAAACACAATAAGTACAATAAAAACAAATGAAAATAATAGGAAAGGCAAACACAAAGGGGTAAAAGGGGTGTGCGTGTATGCGGTACACTCGCACCCCTCAACAACAAATGCACACAAATGAACCATAAATAATGCAAGTGTTTGATTTGCGGGGTTACGCTTCTCAGTATTAGAAAGCAAGTGTCCTCCCTTGGCATTATTCAAGAAACGAAATACACACTATAATATAGTTTAAATAAATTAAACTATTAATCCTGTACCTGTAATATTGGAAGCCTTTAATCACTTTAAATTATTACAACCTATTATTTACTGTTACTAATCCGCCAATTACTCACTTTTACGGATTTTCTTTGACAGCGATCGGCGGCAGGAGGCCAAGTCAAAGCTCCAGAGAATAAGATGGTCTACGACATGACGCACATGGCGGCGGGTCCGCCGCAGAGCATTGCCCTGAGCCGCTACTACCTGCCCGAGGAGGACGAGATGGTCGTCGGAGCGAATAATTCGCATTTGATGAGTGAGGACTACGCCGCCAGCACCACGCTGGATATTGACAAGCGATTCCAGGCGCGGATGGCCTGTGAAACGGCCGCCCAGCCAGCACCACCGCCGCCGCCTACACCGGCACCGCGGCGACGGACAACGCCCATCGCCCACCTGGATCCCTCGGAGCTGGTGGGCCTGTCGCGCGAGGAGCGGCGTCGCCGGCGTCGCGCCACACTGAAGTACCGGACGGCGCATGCGACGCGAGAGCGTATCCGGGTGGAGGCCTTCAACGTATCCTTCGCCGAGCTGCGCAAGCTGCTGCCCACTCTGCCACCGGACAAGAAGCTGTCCAAGATTGAGATTCTTAAGCTGGCCATCTGCTACATTGCCTACCTCAATCATGTGCTGGAGACGCCCTGAGACAGCGCCGGCGCCTCCAGCTTCGCCACCAGCTGTCTCTTCAACGAGGCCAATTTTTTTGCCCCCCCGTAGGAGGTGGGGGGGCGCCATCTGTGCCACCATGATCTGCAGGAGAGGTCTGAATAGAGTGTCACTCTGTTCCGCAGAACGAGGAGGACCTATACGGATTTTTGTACCAAATAACACGACACCCCGGGAGGGCCGTCGCACCATCAATCCTGATACTTACCCGTTAATTTATATTCAGTTCCTTTTAACCAGAAGTTAAACGGGCAACCGGCTCCTTATCAAACGGATAACCTGGAGAAATGCATGCAATATTGCTGATTTGTTCACCTTTGATTATTTAACCAGACGTTAACCTGGGAACGGACTAAAGACTTATTGATGCGCTACTCTATTATTACAAAGTTTAACCAGAAGTTAGCCTGGTAGGGGTCTTTTTCCCCACCAACCCCAGAGGTCAAATCTTAATGACCTGCTAACTGCTAAAATAATTTAACCAGATGTCTACTAACATTCCAACTAACCTTTGATTAAAGTAATTAACTAGAAGTTAACCTGGCAACAGGTTCTCTGAATCTGATAAACGGTTAGCCGCAATGTCTCATCTCACTCGTCCTTGTGAATTCTGGTATAATTTCCGGCATTCATTTTAATTTAAAGGGAATGCCTGTGTGGTTTCTCTGATCCGAGGTTAACCTATTTGATCATGAGTGTTTCTGTGAAATTTCAGAAAAATATTTCTCCTATTGTAGTGGAAAATATTATCAGCCAACCAACATTCGGAATAATGGTGTTTTCTTTTTAAATGCTTTTATTTAGTGTTTGTTTTTTTCTAGATATTTTAATTTAAATTAACCAAAGGTTAAAATAAAAATAGTCAGATTTCAATTTAGAATGAGTGTCTAAACGGGTGATTTTGTATAGTTTTATTAAATTTATATATTTAAAATATTTAACCAAGGGTTACAATGCAAGCAGTAGATGTATGAATTCGGACATAGCAACATATGGCAAACATTACGACTCTACTTAAATATTTTATTTGCGTAAGCCTAGGCATCTTAAGCAATATTTATTTAAAATACAAATTAGTCATTTAATCCCAAAAACACTTAGATCATAGAGAAATACTAGTAATAATCAATACTTTTTTTGTCTAGCTTGTAAGTCGTGATATTTGTTTATACTCTAACTAAAATGGATGTGTGTATGTGTAAAAATCAGTCAAACAATAAATACATATATTCATACATACATATATATATTGCTCGGAGGGGATTGCTTTTTTGGTGTTTTACCCCAGCATCCACTTTGGCTCTGCCATCTCTCTTTGAGTCTCATCTGCTGTTACTCTGCTTTTCATTTGTTTTGACGTTTTCCTTGGGAAAGCCAGCTGCTAACCGACCCCTTATAAGCCCCATACCGCCAATGCCCTATTTTTACCCCCTCCCCCCCACTTGGTACAAAAAGGTAAACGCCCCTTTTCGAAAACAGGGTCACCTGCGTTCTTCCATATGGAGCTAACATTGGTCGATTTACATAGTTGTGCCGTATGGCAAATGCATGTTAAAAAAAATTTATTTTATATTAGTGACGAGACCACCGAGATTGTGGTGCGTAATGGGACCTAAATATAAATTCGTTGAATTGAAAATACGGTAAGATAGTCCGTCCGTATCTTGATCGAAAGGTATTGCAGACCCCTTTGAAGCTTCATAAAACGACTTTAAGTAAAAGCGGATTAGTGTAGCAGAAGAATTAAAAGTGAAAGTGCAAAATTAACATTTTGAAAATTTGAGAAAGTGGTTCGGTCAACACCTCAATCAATACTATAATTCTGAAATATTTTTTAAAAAGCAGCTCTAATGATTTTGATAGTCACGTCAATTTGGCAAATTAGCCAAAACATTGCAAACTTCCAGACGTTTTAAACACCGAAATAAAAAAAAACGAGACTTCTCTGCTTGAAATTAACGCATTTTTATGTGCAGTCTTCTTAGATCCAGGGCTTAATGTCACTATTACTACTAACCATAAATAGCTATGTATTGACCTTCTTACAAAGTTTTATTCCCAAATCCTATCATTGCAAAGCGAAATTGAGGTATTTGATAACGTAACTTGAACACAAGCCATTAAAGAACTCGAAAAGCTTAAAATAATTAATTAAAATACATTTTGGAAACCACATAATATATTTGAACGTTCATGCAAACGCATTTAGCTGTAGCATAATATTCCTAAATGGTGGGAGCCTAATTTTAGTAAATATTCAGCACGTAGCCTTAGCTACACCTTGTATTTGTACTGCACAAGTGTGTAACGTCCTTTTTCAAGTGTTAAGTTTATCATGAGCCCTCTGAGAGATAGATTAGAGTCTAATCATTAGACGGAAATAAATTGAGCGACATAATACTTATTCGCTCCAATAACCAATAATCAATCATTTTTAAATTTGTAACATACATATGTAGAACTGTTAAAAGTTAACAAACATACCTAGTTACTTTTATACTACCTTGTTAAGATACTTATGTTTTGATATTACAAGTTTTTGTTTGAAAGTCCCGTATGTAGTACAAATGGATTAAAAAAGCAGTTTTGCAGCGCTTTTTTTTAGAGATGTAAACCGGATCAAGTATCGGTTCAGGTTACTGTTACGGTTGCAACCAATATAATCATTTTGGTATTGGTTTTGTTACGGGTTCCTAACTAAAATAAGCTACGGATACAAGTTACGGGTACTATTATTCGACAGAACATTTAATAGCACATTCTTGCTATCATTTGTGTTTTTTTTTTATGATTAAAAGAAGAACTAAATATTAACTTTTTAGTTTTGGGGCGCAAACGGAATTCGACATCGAAAATTCGAGGATTACCCTCTGCACAGAACACCCTGTATCTAGGCGTGGGAGACTGTCGGACTGGATTTCTCTCTGTTTTCTGTCCAAACAACGGCCTAATTTCCGCCGGATGATGAGTGGGGAAGGAGGGGGCGTGGCAACGCGGCTAACACGATATACATTTTTACATTCAAACATACATACATACATACATATATGTACATGTAAATATGTATGTATATCATTTTCGCAACGATATCACGCTGGCCGTAATAACAATAATAATAACAACGTGGCAATGGCAACCATTTTGACTCTCTGTCTCTTTTCTCTCTCCCTCTTGCTCCTCGAAAGAAAGCCTGCTGCATTCCGACAGTCTGCAGCTTGGCTTGCTGTGTGCAATTTAATGCGTGTATTTTGATGATTAATACGACACATACATACATACATGCATATGTATGTATGTAGATACATATACATATAATAAAAACAAAGTTAAAATTTTAAGTTGTGTAGTCATGTACGAAATTATTGCCAGTCATTGGTTTTTGAGTGACATACATACATACATACATACATACATACATATGTATGTATGTATGTACATATGTACGCATCCCGTAGATGTTACCGTTTCCGTTCTTTCTATCCATTCCCATTCCACCCCTCCCGCGATTTGCACTTTTGCAAATAGCGACAGTTAAGTTTATTTACTTGGTAACGGTAACTTTGGACCAGGAGCAGCAGGCGCCTTTATTTTGGCCCGAAATGCCCCCCCTTGTCGTCGTCGTTGTCGATTGCCACGCAACTGGATTCGGAGCCTCTGGAGTTATTTATATTTCCGTATTCCATTCCCAATATACATACACACACAATCGGTTGGCTAAAGGAATTTCCACGAGGGAAAATTGGATTGTTTCTGAATCTCTAGGACCGTGTGTGGTGACGGAAAACCCTGAATGGTTTTCCAATTGGACCGGACGACAGCTGCTGGTAAATTGATGAAAGGAGTAGGACCAGAAACTGCACTAACTGGCGACCATGGACAGCGGTAGAGCGTGAAATTAGCTTAAGTGTTTGTCGCCTCGACCAGGACACAAAAAGAGGAGGAGGAGGAGGCCAGGACAGGCCAGGAGGAGTACCCCCGTAAGTCCTGGGCTACAAGTGCAAGGGCTACAACATCCTTGCACGTGTGCTCAACTAGCTTTTTGACTGTCTGTAATCCAACGGATGCGGATGCGGATGCGGACTGCACCATGTGATAAATTGCACCCCAGAGGGTTGCCATAAAAATCATCGCTTCCGCCAAGGGGTGATGGGCGATGGTGCTCGAGGGAGAGGTGGGTGAGAGCTGAAGGGTATCTGTATCTACTCCGGAATCCGAACACAATGCCTGCCTATCCATCTGGGCCCATCCAAGTGTCGTAATCCGCATGGCATTGTGTAGTTTCGGTGTCCGCTTAAACGCCTCCACTTTGGTTGCTAATTGAGTTTAAAATCAATTTGTATTTTACGCCGGAATCTGTGAATGTGTGGAAACGGGAACTTCCCGGAAAGCCACCGCCACCCATGGCCTCTCCTACACCGGAAAATGATGTTGTGTAATTGCCGTGCAAATTTAATTACAGTGACTACACCATCATCCATTGTGGTGACCAGACACGCGTTGCGAACGTGTGCCGCGCATCCCGCTCCCTGTCGGTCGGTCACTCCCCCACCAGGGCCAGCCGCCACCCACAAGGCGTCTCACTCCACCCCCGATCGATCAAGGTCTCAATCAAGTGCTGACAACCCGGCCAGCGCTAAGAGAGTATCAAGTTACCAACGCCCTGGTTCCGCTACGGCTGCCCATTTGCATTTGTTGATTGAAATTCGTCTCCGTGGGAATCTGGAGTTTTGGGAAGTTTTTCGAAATTGTTCGGATCTTTCAAGCTTTTAAAACAACTTGTATTAGGGTGTTATATGTACATACATATTTCAAACTATGTTGAACATCCGAACAGCCGAGCAGCGAGATGATACAGCCATGTCTGTTTTTTTTGTATGAAAATCTAGATCTCAGAGACTATAACATTCTTAAAGGCAGCAGGCAAATTAAGTGTGTTTTAATATTTTGTTTTTACCTTTTACTTTTCGCTCGACGCGGTTTTAACTGGGATTCAGACCGAATCAGACCCTCTCATACAAGCAGACTTCTTAATTAACCTACCATCTTTAGCGAACCGTAAAACTATGTTAGGTATTACCTTCTTTTATAACCGTGGTGACCGTGGAGAGTACCGACCTGAGAGGTCAGCTTCATTTCCACGTACCGAGTAGAAATACAAGATCCTATTTACCTTTAGTGTTGCACCACTGTAGGTCATTTTATGAAATGCAAGAACCCTTTAGAGTTTTATGTGCTAAATATAATGTACCCAATAACCTCAGACGTAGACAGCCTTCCCAAACTAAATACTTTAATATTAACTAACTTAGTAGTCATGCTTTACCTATACTTTCTCTTATCGCGCCTACTAACACCTAACCACGTGCTTGGTGTCGCCAGGGCCACTTGAGTATACTGACCGTAGTGCATCAATGGCCAAGAAAAAGATAAATATATATATACGAGTACGAGTCTACCTACTACACAAAACATACAAAATGGTTTTTTATTTCTTCAAGAGTAGACTTTAAACAGTTCATTTCGTGATCACAGTTCATTGCTTGATCACTTGAAACATTGAATTTATTCTATAAAAATACATGTAACATTAATGTAATTGTTTATTCTAAACATGCACAAATTTCACCTAAACATTTGATGTACATTTTTATAACTACCTAATATTTAAGGTTTTATTACTTGAAAAACACCATTTATATGTTTTCTTTATTCTTCTGGGCACTATATTTGTAAATAATGTTGCATTGATTTTTATCACTTTGAAAATTATCCCATTATCAATTCAGCTAAGATCTTAAAAAACTTTCCATTAATTTAAAGTTATTGATTAATGATTATTATATTTATAGGGAGTTGGTTAGGTTGTCCTTTCTAAATATTCAAATTCCATTTAACTGCCTAATTGCTAAATATTATAATATTCTAAAAGTGTTGAAGCAATTCTTCTGCATTTCTATTAATAACATATTATATAATTTGCAACAATGAAAGACAGATTGCTGGGCAGCTACAGCTACCTGCTTTCTGTGGGATAAGTCTCCCTGATAAATGAGCCCAGACCAGGGTTTATAGATCAGGGATTGTCCGGTTTTTTAACGCGCCTCTTCTGGCTTTAACTTTCAAAGGGCAAACACAAACACAAACACAAACAAGGCATTAAGTGGCATTAGACAAATGCGTTTCTACACATGTTCCGGGACAGAGATTACGCCGTGTAACTGGCTCCCTTTCCGGGGTTGGTCCTCATCCTCTCGCACCCTCCCCCACCCCACATAGGGTTTCGGGGTGGGCTTTTTTTTTTATCAATTGGCTTGTTTGCCCGGGGACCATAAATAAGGGAATTACCCGAGACGCGCTGGTAGAGTTTTCCTAACAGGTGTCTATCGAGTCTCCTGGCAAATCTCTTAACCCAGGCTAAACCCTCGGCCCCCCCCCTCGGATTTTTTGCAGTTTAAGGGCGCTTGAACGATTGTCAATTGGCTCCACATGAGCGTCAAGGTCGTTTCGGCCCAGAATGGACACCTGCTGACCGTAGTGTTGAGTTGTACGTCGAAATAGAGAACAGAGAAATACGCCGATGTCGCATTAAATATAAATAAATTTGCTTCTTAATCCAGCTAAAATAGCACTATGAATGTTGAAAGGTAAAAACCCTAATATGATAACTTTTTACCTGGCTATTTTGAGGTTTCGGTTTAGTTTTAATTATAAGTTAATAAAGAATATAATTTCAGTCTGTAGGGATCTCTGCCTGAGCGGATAGCACTAGTTCCCCCGGTTTCCTCTGCAGCTGCCGGCGTAAAAACTTGAGTACGCCCTCGACCCAGCGCTGCCGTGTTAATGTTTTAAGGTATGTTGGTTAGTAATAAGTAATAACAATTTGGAAAGAAGGTCAACATTATACAATATTCACCAGAACACCCATTAGTCATCGCTTATAATACATCTAATCATTTTAATAATATCATGCCCTTTAAAATGTTCCATACAAACATCACCTAAATTGATTTAATTAACCATTTTACCGACGGAGATCTTTGTATCGTATCTTGGAAATAATATTATACTATATATTAATTCCATAAATTGTAATTTTAGTTTTAATTTAAAGACATATCATATTTATATTTATCTTCATGAATGAATGATAATGACAGAGTAAAAGTGTAGTTATGTTTAATGTGAACGTTATATGTAGTGGAAGTTGCAAATTACTGGATGGAGTATGAACAAATATAGTTCAAGTGTTATCACAGCGTCTTACTACGTTTTTGTGTTCAAATTAAAGTAACCATAACCGATAAAATTAGCATTTAAGATCATTACTAACTGGAACCGATAAAATACCTCTTAAAGGCTTGGTATATTCTTTATTTATTCTTTTATTTTTGTGCATTTTCTTAGTTCATGAGTTCTTATTTTTCCGTTTATTATCTATGTATCATGGAATTGTTTGTTAGCTTTCCGTTAGTGTTTGCATTATGCAGTTTAAAACTTTACTAAACCCATCTGTACATATGCATAACTCATTCTCATCGGCATCTCATCTTCATCTCCATGTCCATCTTGATCTCCGTTCCTTGCAACCCTGTTAATGTAAAATGAAAGACATACCTCAACACATTGAACAATGTCGCAAGCAGCCATTCCGGACCTCACCTACACCCCGGGTGATTTGACGGAGCCCCAGTTCCGGCTGCCCTCGCATCAGCAGCTGCTGGACCTGAACCGGAATCCACCCGAGCCTGTGGCTCTAAGTCGCCGCACCTTGGACTACAGGGAAGCGCAGCCGATCAAGTACCGGGAGCAGCAGCTGGGCTCCGCGGCAGGTCGCCAATTTCCCGCCTTGGCAGCTGCCCAAAATCGCTACTCGGATCATCTGGAGCGGAGCAGCGAGCTCAGCCTGACGGCCTTCGATCCCGGCAAGGATCTCATCTCCCTGCCCACGGTGGCAGTGACGGCCGGCCGCAGCTACGACTCGGATCCAGATCTTACCAAGAAGATGCCGCTACACTCGATCACGGAGAAGCCCAACGAGCGGTGTCCGTCGCCGGTGGTGCCGGCCTACGCCAACTTCGAGCTGGCCAAGCG
Organism: Drosophila parvula; assembly: GCA_018904695.1. Lineage (NCBI taxonomy): Eukaryota > Metazoa > Arthropoda > Insecta > Diptera > Drosophilidae > Drosophila > Drosophila parvula. The sequence goes on from JAEIIG010003249.1 coordinate 24,707, forward strand.
GATGCACCAGGACAATTTGGACCACCAGCCGCTGCCGGACTGCGTAGCTGACCTGGCCTTTAGGCGGGCGCAGATATCCGGTGGCCATGCAGGCCTCTCGCTGGACATTGATCCCATTGCCACGGGCGTGGGAGTAAAGACGCACAACGCCGGCCCGACGCACTGCACCAAGATGAAGGTGTTCCGGCCCAAGACCGGCGGCGGCATAGTGCCAAAGGCCCTGGGCGGCGGCGATCCGTTCCGGGGCGTAGGCTCAGCACCGGCCAAGAAGATGGGTCCCATGGACCTGGCCATTTGCTGGGACTTCAAGCCGGCAAACCCGTCGGACGAGCCACGCCTAACCCGGCACATTGACGGCTCCAACGACTCCGCCGGCCCGGCGGTCTTCACCTGCGTGAAGACACCACGCGAGGAACAGTCCGCGGATCTGGGCAGATCGGCTGGCGTCTTTACCAGCACGCTGGGTGAGGCGGACTTCTTCGACAAGGACATCCTGCGGCGACGAACGGACTTTGGCGGAGCCCGGCTGGACCGTGAGGATCCGTGTGCCTGCGACTACTCGCCGCCCGCCCGCCAAAGGGCACGGAGTGTGTCTCGGGACTCGAGTGCCTCGCAGTGCCGCCGGCCAGGATTGGGATCTGGCGGCGGTGGAGTGAGCTTTGGGAATTTGGCGGAGCTGCCCGGACGGGGCATGCCCGACCGCCTGGCCAAGCAGTATCAGTCGTCGCCTCTGCTGGGCGACAAGACCTACCAAGCGCTGCGGGAGAAGTATTTGGGTCCGGACTCCGCCCAGGAGTGCCAGCCGATGGACTGCAGGCCCTCGGGCGGACCACCTTGCAAGCGCAGTGCCCTGCTCCGACGTCCGGCACGCCGTCTCTGCCACAAGGTGGCTCCCGCTCCGCGCTGCTGTCCCCCGGCCTTTGACCACGGTCACACTCACTGCCTGTCTAGCAAGGCAGCCTTTCGGGCCGGCGTCCCCAAGCACAACGCCTCCGGGGATTTTGTGGGAGTGGAGCCATCCTGTGGTAGCGGCGTGGGACCAAGGGTGCTGGTGGTGCCACGTCCTCGGCAGCCGTATTCCAAGAAGAACTACGACATCGACACGCTGGTGCCGCCGTTCCAGAGCCAGGCAGGCGGGGCTGGACAGGGCGGCTATCCGGAACATTGGCGCCTGGCCAGTGTTTACCAGCATGCCTACAAGCCGCTGGATCAGCGAAGGCGACCACTCCTCCAAACTGTCTACAAGTAGTTTCCCATGACACTCATAACACCAAGCATACAGAAGTTATATAGAAACACTTTTAGGGGAAATCCTTGTCAATTTACAGTTGTCCGTGAGCGTTGTCCGCTTAAGCGAATAGCTTAACAAATAATGTCCACCAAAGAGAACTAGGGTTAAAATAATAAACAGCTTGTGCGCAATAAAAATAAATCGGGGATCCGATTTATTATAGATAAATGAGCATTGCAACTTCTTAATATTACGCCAAGATTAGTTCCATATGTGAATCCCTTACTAGTTTGCACTGAGGTGCCCGCGCCTCACGAGGATTTCTTAAGGCAAGAGGTCAAAGTAACTAAAAAAAAGATTGGTAGCGTTGTAATGCAAAACATCAAGTGCCTAATATTTATTTTTTTTTGTTTCAATAATTCAAAAACAAAATGGCGGATGTGTAGGTTTTCTCCGTAAGCCCAATTTTTCCATGGCCGGACTTATCAACTCCGTAGTTTTTGTTGTAAAACAAATTTGTTTTGATTTTTAACATCAACGGCTATCGATTTACGAACTTTTTCGATATATTTTTTTTTGCAAACTAATGCGTGATTGAGAAATCCTCCGTGAATTGGTAGCCAAAGGTATTTCAGATTTACGGAAAAAACTTCAGATCGATCGATTAAGATTTGTTCGAGTTGCGTCTTGCCAGCTAAAAAAATGGGTTTCGATATAATCGCGTTTCCAGTTTACATATTCCTCTGAGTCATTGCCTCAAAATGAACAACTTTGTCACTGAGATACTTTTGCAGGATTTAATTTATTGATATATTATTTGTAAGCTCCTAAAGCATTATTTGGGCTAGAAGCTTCTTCCGATCAAAAATGCGTACTTAGATAAAGAGCAAAGAGAAAAACTATCGAAATGTCTAAATCCAAGTACAGTCGTTGTCTGCTTCTTAGAGAGCTGTCTTTCTGACCTCTAGAGACTACCCGAGAAATTAAAGTCTTTTTATATTATCTGTACATTCACGGCCTAGTTGTAGACTAAAAATAGCTACATACATATATATTGGTGCACGCTTTTAAATAAATAATAACGTATTCCGCCAGTAGAATAACAATGACAATTGAAATTAGTTTTTTAATCCAGGTTCAGCTGTCGGAGAAAATAAGTTTCAAATTTATTAGTTCGACAGAGATAACTATTGAGTTACTTTTTTCACGTTAAAAAATAATGTTAACAGCTATGGCAACTACCAAGTGTTGCTTTTGGTATAGCTTTAAGGGATAAAGTCTTGATAATTAGCACTAAAACCGCACCGTGCCTAAGGTTTCTACGCATAAATAAAGGCACAGGCTCCACAAGGTACTATACACATATCTAACCAAGCATATCGGGTTAAAAATATGTCAAAACGATCCAACAAATAGGTTTATGTAGTTATCATTAATAAATTACCTGAAGCTTTCGAGATTTTAAGCGGATTCTCAAATATGAAAATGCAAGGGTTTCCCCAAAATTTCGGTTAATCGAAACTACACAAATATTCCTCCCTTACAATAATATTCCATATAGAGAGTTGATGTGAAAAACAAATGTTATATTCAAAAAATACTTTGACAAAACATACATATATATATATATATGTATATATGTATATAAATATATAAATAAACGTGCAAACATCAAGTTCTTAACATCCAAAAACATTGTGTGATATACATTTTTAGACAGTTGTTCGTAGAAAAAAATCTCTTACAGCTAAGTAAAAACTCTCCATCGGTGGAAAAAAAATTGACATTATAGAATCTGTTGATGGTTTCCTTTCGGTGTGCGCTGGTTTTTGTGTGACAATCTTTGGGTGCATTTTTTGTTGTTAAACTTAAGTAGGTGCTAAAATATCGATTAAGTAAGGAGTGCACAAAAAGCATAGACTTGAGTAAACTATGGACCATTCCAATAACTCCATTTAGGTAGTACAATGAATCTGTCGGACTTGCCTAGAAATCTCTATGTTCTTCATAGAGGGGGCTCGTAAAATGTAGCGACAGAGCGTTTTCAAGTACAAGAACAAAACCGAAAACACATTTATGAAAACAAGTAAGGGCACTATTAGTTTATAAAACAAAACCCACACATACATATGTACATACATACATATGCAGGCTTCATTTTGCTTTGCTTGCCGATGGGCTCCAAGCTTCGAATTCGTTGCCCAACCCTGCTACATAGAAGTTTCTGGCACTTCCAGACATTGAACTAAGCTAAAATGGAGCAGTATTGCGCATAGATTACGGTTCCTTCACCTTTCATTTGGCGGTGGCGTAGGCATCTTGGCTCTTGTGGAACACATGGCGCAGCACGTCGCGCGTGGAGCGCCGGATGCTGTTCCTTAGCGTGTGCTTCTTTTCGTTGGTCAGCTGCTCGATGGTCATGTACTCCGTTTGAGGCACACTTGAGCGCAGCTTCATCGTACGCTCGCTGCTATCAATGATGGATATATCGGGTAGGCCGGGTTCCATCTCCGCCTCTGCCACCGTTGCCTTTTCGGGCCTACGGCGCAGGCTGTGTCGGATGCTGCTTAATATGTTGTGATGCTGGCTAGCAGAGTTTCGGATCTCTTCTGGCACCTCGGTCGAGGTGTGATGCATCAGACGCCGTATGGACTTCCTTATCATGCCCTTCATACCTCCGGTGCTGGTGGTCTTCACCTCTCCGGACGTGACGGACTTGCTGGACCCCACTGAGTGTAGAGACTCCTTGCTGGCTGCTTTGGTGGGCACAGCTGCTGGTCTGTATGCCCGAACAAAGCGTGCGGGAGCCTTGAAGTCCGCCAGGTCATCGGGCTCTTCGTCGGACTCGGAGGCGTAGGCAACATCGGCCTCCACCGGATCCAGCTCCCGCTCCTTCTCTCCCTGTAGAACGTTCTCCATCGGCTCAAGGAACGCCTCCTGTTCCTTCGATCTCTCCAAGAACTTAACCCTCTCCTGCAGCTTTTCCTTGAGTTGTTCGTGCAGTTTCTCCTGCAGCTTCTCTCGCTCCAATAGCGTCTCCTTCTCCCCCAGCCTCTCCCTTTCTCGCTCCTGCTCATTTTCCTGCTTTATCTTTTGTTCCTGCTCCATCAGCAGATTCTCTTGCTCTATTTGCCTTTGCAGCAACATCTTCCCTTCGTCTGGTTCATCCTCCAGCTGATCCACCTCGGATGCCTCCCGAATCTCGGTGAGAGTGCATCGCCGTGTGCAGATCAGACGCCTCTCCATTTGGGACTCACCCGTCACTACCTGCTGCATCAATACCGCCTCGGAGTCCGTCCCCATCACCAGCGACACCTTGGGCAGCTTCACTTCCATGCTCTTCCTGACCACCTCCTGCTCCAGCACAACACCGTTTTTCCTCAGCTTGGCCTCGTTGATGCTGTTCTCCAGCTCTAGTTGATAGCGATCCAGCTCCTTGCCAATGTCTATGGTGGACTCCTCGCTAATGGCGCCTAGCGACCTCTTGGGCGTCGGGACTGGTGAGAAGACAAGCTTCTCTGCCAGCAGCTTGCTGGGTGTCAGCTGGGCCAATGAGATTCCATGGAAATCGATGCGACAGCCCACATTGGGAGCAAATGGCAGGCCGATCTTCAAGTTGGTTGGCTGCGGCTCCTCAGTATCCCTCTTGGCCAGAGCAGGATTGGTGACGCCTGCCGGGTTAGAAGCGGTGGCCGAGGCCACACTCTGCCGGTGAATCTCGAAGGGATTGAGCGAAGACGGTGCATCACTGCCACGCAAATTCAGGGCCGGATTCACGAAGCCCTTGGAGGGCGTTGTGGCCACACGGACGACCTGGAAAACGTCGTGAGAGTGAAATGGTAAGACAACTATGTTGGACCAACAAAATTAGCCAAGACAAGAAAGAGAGTTAACTTCGGGAACCCGAAACTTGTAAAGGTTAATGCTTTCAATTGTATAGTTTTAATTGAATTCGAAATCAATTGAATAGACCTTACTGAAGGTGTTGATTTATCTACATAGCTTGACCGACTGTTTCTATGGCAGCTATAAGATATATTCGTTCGATTTAGATAAGACTTAAATCATTATTTCGAACCGGAAGTATCTAGTTTATTGGCGATTATGTTGAAAAATAACAAACGATCGTTCCTATGCTAGTCCTCAAATTAAAAAAAAAAAATGAAAATCGAAACTCAGATTTAGAGTCTAACTTAATAAAAAATGGTCATATGTTAATAAATAGCTAGATTTGTTTGTATTTATTTTAATTAGCATAATTGTTCCAATGGGAGCTATATTATATATGTACATAGTCGTACGATCTGGTCCGTTCCGACTTATACAGTAATATGGGAGTAGAAAGGAGACTACCTGAAAAGTTAAGTTTAGCTTTAAAACAGAGTTCTTCAATTAATTAATTCATTTGGCTTTAATGAATCTTTTGTAATATGTATATTAAATATCTTATGGTATTTTTAGAAAATCTATCTGTGAAACTATCTAATTCCATTTAAGTGCATTCTACAATTAATAAGAGGTATTCTTTGAATATACAGATACATACATATGTATATTTGCAACTAACTTGTCAACTTTTCCTTACTAAATTATTGCTTTGCAATTAGCCAAGTTTTCGAATTTTTAAGGAATCCCACTAACACCCCTTACCTCGTACGGATTGAACTGCTTTTCCGGCAGCTCTAAATTAAGTCCGGGATTCTCGAAGCAGCCTGGATGCTGCTCACGCTTCTTTTTCTTCGGGGGCTGGCGCAGCACCTCAAATGGATTCGTGGGCAGCTGTACATGCTGGTGCTGTTGCTGCTTCTCGGCCAGATCCGCGATGGACTTGACCTCCAGGCCGGGAAAGGGATTGTTATTCTCCTTGGCCAGACGGCGGCGGCCAATCAACTTTTTGGGCGTAGAACTGAAAGCGGCATTGGTGAAGCAGGACTCTGACGCCGCAACAGTGGCAGCTGCATCCTGTCGCACCTGCACGCCCCTTTCCAGGGGTTGTTGCGGTGATAGAGGCGGGGGAGCATTGCCGTGAACGGCTGCCTCCCTTTTGCGCTTGCGCGGCGTCTCAATGAACGCTAAATCAGGTATGCTTTTGGTCTCCAACATGGTCTACGGTCTCGACGGGCTTTGCTTTGTTTTTTTTCTTGCACAATTAACTCGACACTTTGTTAAGACAACGCAGCAGGCGACATTAATAAACAACGACAAAATCAATATGTTTGGCTGCGCGTCTATTTGAAAATTCTGATACCGTGGTTACCCAACACTGAACGCGTACCAGTCGGAACAACGGTGCTGCCAACTGTGCTATTTTCTGGCCACATCAGGCTATTTTGCATAACTGGACCCTCTTATATTGACAATTCGTAGCTATTTTAAAGAACATATCTAAACTTTATCCTATGCGATGCACAGATGGAAGATTCCCAGTTTAAGACAAAATGTACTCTAAGGTTTTCTACTAAGCCATTCGCAAATTAAAGTGTACTTTTGGCATAAGGTGTTAAGGGAAAATGGTGGATTTCATCAATTAAAAAAAGTTATGCTAAGATAACCGTGGTGGTTGAAGCTCATTATTTAGTGAAGAAATACCAGACATAGCATAACCACTACATAAATTTCCTTTTTTTTGGTTGGCCTAAACTGCTACAAATTACGAATGGCAGCACTATTTGTGAAAGATATCGATATCGATAGTTACCGCAATAAAATATTCCTGCTCAAAAATATGTAGCATATTTTATGCATTTATATTTGACAACATATAAATAGTATTTATAAATGAACAGTGCAGTAACGGTTTTTCACAATATAAAAACATTTCAAATACCTCGCATAACAGTAAAAAACGCCCCCTTGACAGTCACAGTATATCGATACTCTCCATCCATCTCTAAGTTCAGCGCGTCCTGTGTTGCCAACTAAAAGCCGCTTGCGTTAAGCAACACCGTCGCCGCCACTGGTCAAATTTTCTAGCAACATTTGAAAATCCCAGAAATAAAACCAAGCTGCTGCGCATAATATTAAGCTAATACGTCGATATAAGCTAGTGAATCTTCGTAATCTGTCAGTGGCGTAAAACACAACTTCGCCGAGATGTCCAGGCAGCGGAAAACAGTAAAGTCGTCGCGCATTCCTCCGCAGGCCAGGGAATACATTTCAGAACTGGCCGAGGATCGGGAACTGGAACGCTTCATGGCCTTGTCGTCGACAGCGAGCAGCGGAGCTAGTGGCAGCCTCCACACCTGTGCCGTGCGTCGGAATTTAACGACAGAGACTGACGCTGGCCACAGCAGCGGCAATGGCTCCCGGCCTAGCTGTGGCCACCGAGGAAGCCGCTCAGGGACGAGATTGTGCCAACCAGCAGTTGGAGCTGCAGCAGCAGCAGCAACCCCCTTGGAGCCACCATTTCCCACCGTTAAACAAAGTGAAAAGGCAATGAAAAGCCAAGGGAGCTTGCCCTCAACGGATAGCTACCGCATCATTCCGATTGTGCTGGTCGACGACCAAAGCAAACCTCGTCCAGCCGCTGCCACGCAAACCATGTCCCTGTCCGTGGAGGACCTGCGCACACCCACAAAGCTGACCGCGGAGATGCACACGAAGAAGACCCAGACTCCGGAATCAGCTCTCAAGTCGCACAAGCGCCTGGAATGGGATCCAGCGGCTGACGTTGGCTATTACAAGCGTGCGGTGTCCACGAGTAATATCAGCACGCTCGAGCGGTCCGTGCTGGAGGAGTGCGGCTGGCGCCAGCCTGTGCAGCAGCGATCCGAGACGGATTTAGACAGATTGCAGCATCAGGAGAGCGAGCATAAGACAGACTCGCACATGCAGGAGAAGCGAACTGTTCCGCTGGCCTCCAGTACCATGGTGGGCCGCCCGGTCGCATCCCCAGGTGGGCCTCAGGCCTTAGTGAAAGTGACCTCGCACATCAGTTCCAGGGAAGAGTTATCCAGTAATAGTTCCAGGGGAGAGTTATCTAATAATAGTTCCAGGGGAGAGCCTCTAAACTCCAAGAGAGAAGCTGTGCCAAGCAGCTCCTGTAGTGAGGCTTCACACTACAGGGGCAGCTCCCTGAAAGCTGATTCGAACTGCAGCTCCAGGAAGGGAACAACATCCCTGAGCAGCTCCCGTAAGAGGGAACTATTGGCTAGCTGCCCAACAGAAGCTCTGCAGGCGCAGGTCAGTTCGGGCAGGGAATCGCTCATCAGTTCCAGACGCGAGTCGCTAGCTAGCAATTCCCAGACAGCGTCAAGGGTCAGCTCCAGAGCAGAGAGCTTTCACATCGGTTCTAGAATGGGCTCAGAGAGGAGTTCTATGCGCGAATCGCAAGCCACCTCGCTTGGTAGCTCGGCGGCCAGTAGCTTTGATTACCACAGCAACCTGGCGGAGCAGGAGCTTAAGTTAATGCAGAAGCAACAGCAAAAGGAGCCGCGACGCAGTGAGCATAGGGATCGGGCGAGCGATAAGCAGGGAAAGGAGCCAAGCAGGACTGAACACCGCGTCAAGGATCAAAAGACGACTGAACAGAGGGAAAGTGATCAGAAGAGGGCGGAGCTGCGGGGAAGGGAACAGTGCCGAGCGGATCAGCAGAATAAAAAACGCGAGCAAGAGCGCCAGTTCACAGCCGCCCAATTCGAGAGAATCCTCAGCAGTCGCCGTCGCGAGAACAAGGAGAACCGTCTGCCACCAACGCAGCCAGCGGCACCTGAAGCTGAAACTGGCCACAAGAGAGACCTCGACCTGGGCATCGATCTGCTCTGCTCACTGGTGGAGGCGCGAAGTCTGAGCCAGGGTCAGAAAAAGAAGCTGGTGCGGGATATAGCCAGGCGGATCTCCTGTCTAGACCTAACCGAGTCCAGCAGCACTGCGACGTCGAGCAGTCGGGGTAAGTATATAGCTCTGCCTTTCCAGCACCAGGATTTGCCCACGAACACATCGCTGGCCGGATCGCAAGGAGGCTCATCCCCAAGGGAGCATCCGCTAGTCGTGGTGACTCTGCCCGTTCCTGCGCCGCGAAAGCGCAACGCAGATGGCACTCCTTCGCCCCTGCCGAGCAGCTCCTTCTCGGCCACCATTAGCTCAAGCAGTGCCTCCAAAGAGCTTATTACCCAGAAAGCCAACATACCGACAGGTGATGCTGCCTCCACGGATGCGGATGTGGATGCGGATGCTGAGCCGATGTCGGCCATACGGGACGCTCTCAATCCCATGACACAGAGTGAGATCGAGTACGAGGAGCGCATGAAGGAGGGCATGGACCCCGAGCGCAGGAGCCAGCTCAACTGGATCGAGGCGGAGATTAAGCGCCTGCAGTCGCTGAAGGGCTTTCTGGCAGATATTGACTCCAAGCTGCCCGACAGCTCCGTGCCCGCGGCATCAGACGAAGAACTGGTTATTTCCAGTGACGAACTGATACTGGTGGCGGCAGAGGGGCAGCAGGAAAAGGAGAAGAAGGAGGAACAGGAGTCGTCTTCAGTGGCCGGGCGTATAGCAAAAGCCGTGCAAACCGAGGAGATAGAGGAGAATCCCATTCCCAAGCCGCCAGTGCGTGTTGAATCGGTGCGCATGCCGTCTTCCCGCCCAGCCTCTTCTCTGCAGGCACCACCACCACCACTGCCGCCGCCTCATCGCTATCCGCGTACCAAAATGGCCACACCCATTCTACTATCCCCGCATAGCTCCTCCAGCGGCAGTGTCAGCGGCGGGGGCGCACGCAGCGAGAGCGTTAGCTCCTTTGTCCAGCAAAGACACCGTCGTTTCCGCGAGCACTATCAGAACCAACAGCAGCAAAAGCTGCTCCTCATCAAGCAGCAGCAACTGCAGCGACTTCAGCAGCAACTGCACCAGCACAAGCACCAGACTCGAGTGCTAGTCCATGGGGAGCAGCACATCGGTCGTGAGTCCCACTGTCCGGTAAGAAACACAAGATTTTCGATGATTTTCCTTCTAACTAAAGTAAATTTATGCGACAAGAACTTATAGTTAAAACTACATGCTATCTGTTGAAATATAGTGATATGATAGTTAAATTTTATATTATATTATATAAGTTAACCTGGTTAACAACATATAGCATATAGATTTATCATAAAACCCAAGCGAACAAAAAAGATGAAGCAAATAAATCATGAAAACTAGGAATATTAAATAATGTTAAAATCAGGGAGATAAATAGATTTCATTTTAAATGTTGTGTAAAATGATATTTGTAGTGCCTACCAGTAGAAAATATTGTAGAGCTGGAAAGATAATGAAATAAATTATAATAATAATAAGAATTTGAAATTAAACTGTTCAGTCTGCAGTTTGATCCTTGCAACAGAATTATTATTTTATAATCAAATAAGAATTTAAGCTAGCGTATGTCCTTCTCTTTCGTTGCTCATGCCCTCTCTTTCTTTTTCGCAGATACACGCTGAGCAGCAGAGGGGACTGCCGCACAGGGAGGAGCAGGAGCATCGCGAGCAGCAGCAATACATGCAGATGATGCAGTACGAGCAGACGGCGGCATCTGGCAGTGCCTATGCCACGCCCCACTCAAGTGCCAGTGGCTGCTACAGCTGTGCGGACAACGAGAGAGCTATCTATTACCGGGTGGTGAACTCGCCGGGAGCCAGCGCCAGCTACGTCCAAGCAGAACCAGCAGCGCCAGCTGGCAACGAAGAGGGATTGCCGAGACGAATTGCCTCCAATTCGGCATCCTCGATGACGTGCCCAAGCTCCGAGATGTCCATACCCATGGGCAGGGTTAATACCTGTGAGACGACTACGACGACGACTACTACGCATCAGTATGACGATGTGGTCGCCTGTCAGCGTAGAAAACGGCGTGGCGGCGTTGGTGAGGAGAGGATGGAGCGCCAGACCCTGCAAGTGCGTCCGCGCGGCATCGCCTATGTCATCCAGTTCACAACGTCGGGCGGCAACGAGGATGTGGTGCCCGAAACGCGATCCCTGCAGGACCAACTGCAGCTGGCCCGTCCCGAGTTCTGTGCCAAGTCCAAGCAGCGCAAGGCCATCCTGAATCAAATGCAGATGATGCGCAATCTGCGCAGGCAGGAGATGGACGAACTGGTGGCAGAGCACGACTGCAGCTTGGAGACACTGGACAGGCGTCTGTTGCGTCTGCCACCTCCGGCAACCAGTGAGTGCGAATCGTCTTCCACAAAGGTCACTCCATCATTCATTTGTCTTTCATTCTTTCCAGCGCGACTGCGGGTCTTTACCACCAAGGAAATGAAGGCCATGACCACAAGGCACCGCCAGAGTTTGCCAGAAGTGTTGGACGCTGTTAATCGCGAGCTGGATATGCGCACGCGTCGCACCAACCGCCTAATGCGGGATATTTTCAACAAAGTAGGTGACGTTGACGGTGACTGTTTGTCTGACGGTGTACGTTTAAATTTAATTGTTTAATTTCGTCAAAATCACTCCATCATTACAGCGTATGCGAAGTCGTGTGAGCAGTGGACAAGTCTCGCTAAATCACAGCAAGACAATCATCTAGGAAAATATACCAGGATACAAGCTAAAGAGGACACTCCCAGTACAAATTTTTAGGAATTTTTAAATTTAGAAAGTAAGATCGTTTTTTTTTTGTATAGAAAGGTTTAATTTCGAAAGTAGTCGCTAAATAGAGTCAAGGATGTAAACTGGAAACTAATATGTTGCTATCTGGGTTGCTCTTCTCTCGTTTATTTTTATTGTAAACGGAAACTCTGCTGGGCTTAGTTAACATAAGGAAATATGTTTTTAAACAGCAGAGAACAAAATCTGTAGAGCTATAATTTCGAATTAAGTTTATACAATGTGGCTTAACTAGCCAAATTAACATTACACAGAACTAGCGTTTAACTAAATTTGTAATGATTTATATTCAATAAACGCAAACAATTCACCAAACAAATGGTATGCCCTAACTGTAAAAAAGCCAAAAAACAACAACAGAATATTACTTAGTGTGTAATGTTTAATATTGTCAATAGTAAAATTGGAATAAATTTATGTCTTAGTTTACAAGTACTGAATTCAACATTATTTGGCGTTATTTTGAAAAGCTTTGAGTTAAATACACGGTAAACCGAATTAACTAAAGAAAAGCAGATTTAAATAAGGACTTTGGTTGATTGAGGCGTTGATGTTGGCTCCTTTGTCCAGGAAGGACAACGTCATTTCCGCGAGCACCAGCAGCAGCAACTGAAGCAATTGTACACAAGGACCAGACTCGAGCGCTAGTCCATGGGGAGCAGCACATCGGTCGTGAGTCCCACTGCCCGGTAAGAAACACGTAAAGGTTATCGAAAATTGTCCTTCTAACTAAAGTAAATTTATGCGACAAGGTACATTCATCCCAGAAGTTATAGTTAAAGCTACATGCTACATGTTGAAATATAGTGATATGATAGTTACATTTTATATTATATTTATATTTTTTGTTAATACGTACATGTATAAATTTCTAAGAATTATTAATATTTATTAAGTTTAGTTTTGGATTAAGTGTGGTTTGTCTAGTACGCCGATTTGTGTTAGGATATAATTGCATACAATAATTTAACTATTTACATTTATGATTAATTCTTCGTCTATGTCTTATGCCTAATGTTTGCGATTTTGAGGAATTTAAGTATAGCTTTAAAATTGTTTTTTCTACCTGGTAATAATGTAATGGAACCAACTGACTCAATTTATATGTAGTTTACAAGTACTTAATTCAACATTATTTCGCGTTATTTTGAAAAGCTTTGAGTTAAATAAACGGTACAATATCATTAAAATGCCACGTGGAACCGAATTAACTAAAGAAGAACAGATTTTAATCAAGACTATGGGTGATTGAGGCGTTGATGTGGGAGTTATTGCTACAATAATATACAGACATCGAACTATAATATGGCATTTTTTTTAGTCTCTGCAGAGCAACCGAAAAGGTGCAGTTTCTAAGATCGATGTGCGCCATTAGCGCCACGTTCAAGGTTTGGCAACCGACATAAAGATGAACTGCGCCCAAATTAAAGGAGAACTAAAGTTACTCATAACTCTAGGCTACTCGTGCAACTAAGATGCCAAAGCCTAAGCTGTTGCGACGACATAAAATGGCCCGGCTTGCCTCTTACGAAAAATATAAATTGGGTCATTAAATTCCATAATGTCGTCTTTAGTGATAAAAAAATTGAATTTAGACGAATTTAGACGACACCAGGTCGCATTAATGCGCAAACTTTATATGGATCTCTTGGAAAGTGAGCTTATACAATTTTCTGAAGTGGTCCTTGTTGCACGGTAGACGAAAACGTTTCCCGAATTAAAAATCAAGGGGATTTCTGATGCTGTAGCCTGCTAAGTCCGGACTTATGTTCGATTGGGGATCTTTGGGGTATCCTGTCAGCTGAAGTTTTTGATGGTGGCAGGTTTAAGACCTTCACGGACTTCAGGAAAGGCAATCGCCAAGGAATGGGCAAATATTGATATAACCGTCCTGCAGAACTTGGTATATTCCATGCCTAACTGATTGCAGATAGTAGAGCAACAAAAGGGAAACATACTTAAAAAAAAGTTTTTATAACTTAGCAGAATACGCCAACTTAATCCGATAGTTTAGCATCTTCATACGTATGTACATATATGATAAATTAGTCCGATCTGTAGATCTGTAAGAAATGCACAATTTGCTGTTATTTAAAGGAAGCATATATGAAATTTCATTTAAATATCTGCAATTTAACTATCTTTTCATTTAAATATCTTAAAATTTGCCATTTTGACATATAGTGGTCGGCTTTTGGATTTCAATTTCCCACACACGAGTATATACTGCTTACAAAAGAAATAAGATTATGCTGAAAATTTCAGAACGTTAACTTAAAACCTGAGAGAAACCGAAAGAAAGACGGACAGAAGAAAATGGCTAGATCGTCTCGGAGGGTGTTGCTGATCAAGAATTTAAGAATTTAAGAACTGTTTTACTATACAATAGTAGCAATTTCCGATTCCGATTCTGGTGGTGCCACTTTAGCAATTTAGTTACTAGATTTCGCAATATTAAAATAAAAATGCTGTCAGTTGATTTTTTAATGCTATTAGCCCCAAATCAAGCAATTATGTCAACTTTATTACAAAACAAATGTTTATTTTTATTGTTTTCTTATTTATTTGATTTTTTCTATGTATAAAAACTAAAGTGTTTGATCACCGCATTCTGCAGCCCACAATACATGGCGTAGGGAATTCAGACCTCCCAACCGCGAGTTTCTTTTATTTATCTTTTAGACTGTGAAAATATGTGTTAAATAATTTTCCTCTGGACCGGTGGCTAAGAGGCATAAACCGTATACTAATCGGGGTGGTCGACAGGGGAAACCCTGAAGCGGAATCCCGAGGAACATGTGGAAGAAGGTCGATGGCGGGCTCCCCCTAAAGGTCGTAGAGCTCTTGGAGTCAGAGTCCGACCCTCCTCCGGCTTATGTGGACGCAGGCTGGGACCAGGGCAGCGTCAAAGTTGTGGCATGCGATGGCACCCGCTCAGTAGCCTGAAGGGCTGCTCGGCGAGGTTTACCAAGGGGCGAACCTAGTCTCACTTCACTGGAACGAAATCCCCAGTTAGCCCTGAGCGAGGATTTTGATCTCCTTCAACCGTGATATCTCTTCAACCGGATCTCCTTCAACCGTAAAGGAGCCGGAGAAGATCATCCTCTTGTTAAAGTGATGCAATCCGCACATCCAAATCTACGACTGGAAGTGAAAGTGGAGGAGCATGAGGGCCACACCAACAATACGGTGGTGGTCATAAATGAGGAATCGCTTGCCCTAATAGAAGCAACTAAGGGCAAGCTGTCGTTTCGCTTCAGGTCGATCAATATGAATATATAGTTACATATAACTATTACTATAACTATAACTACAATTGTAACTATTCCAATGCGCTTAATTGTAACCTACACATACATACAAGATTAGAGATAACATCCACTGTAAATAGACTTTAAGCTCTTTCTGATCGCTGCTGAGGCAGTTGAATTTAGACCGTA
>JAEIIG010003261.1:0-43588 GCA_018904695.1 Drosophila parvula
TTTTATATTTAATTATATTTTAAAATCCGGTTCCTTGGGCACCAGCTGCAGATTTTTGAAGGCTCTACATAAAACCAATTTAAAATTAAGAAATTGTATGCATAATCCATTAAAAGAATACCCTAAATTGTCATTACGCTTAATAATTATTAATTATTAATAATAACATTAACAGAAAGTGGAATATGGCATATTTAATATGTATTTTATATAAGTAGATGATTCCATTAACTAATAAAAACAAGGCCATGACTTAGACCAAATTCATTTCTCTTAAATACCTATTATTAAACCAATATTGTTGAGGAATATTGCAATATAGCAATATTGTTGAGGAACAATAAATTGGCTGCCGTATTCCTATTAAAGAAATGAATTAAGTCTTTCAATTATAGATTTCTATCCACAGCTGCAGATGCGAATCAAAATTAAAGTCGATTTACAGCCGCTAAATGCGGCAATGTTGGAATACAATGCACCTGCTCATGCCTCAGATGGAATCTAATGGAATCTGCCTTAATAGATGGAATCTACAAACATAATTGATAAATCCGAATGGGCATAGAACCCTAATTGATTTGATCGTGAACTTAAGTCGCTGCTGGGCACTGCGTAAGCCACGAGCAGCTTAAAGGCTTGGGCTTAGTACTTAAGTCGCTACTTACTTCATCATCTCGTGACCAGTTTTCCCTTTTTCTTCGCCTTCGGGGCTTCTGCGGGAGCTACGAAATATATACAAACATACATACATTTAAGTGGTTTACTTTAGAGCAAGGTCAGCCACAAAAGTCAGTCAGTGGGGTGTATTAGATTTCCCCGACTGACTGACTGACTGCATCATGTGGCTTGGTGGGTGGCTAGCTGGGCGACTGCCGAAGCGGCAAAAATGCTGAGCCACTTGTCTTCGCCATGCCCCTTGCAATGGGCACCCAGTCTGGCAATGGGCTCGGAACGGGGGCCGTTGTCTACCGGCGTAGCTACGTCGACAACTGTCAATCAAAATTATGAATAACGCTGCCAGCGTACTGCCGCCTAGGGTCAGTTGCCTCCAATTGGCTGCCGCCCCACCAAGAACACACACCCCCATCCAAATCCCTGGCCCATGGGCCACCCCTCCATCTAGGCGACGAGGTGAGAGCACCTCGGAACATTTGCCAGTTGCCATTTGGTTTCCATTGCAAGCGGACGGGCCACGTGGACTGGGATTTGGTTTGCTTGTCGAAGGAGGAGCTCCAGTACTCACTATACTATTCTCGCAATGGCAGCTGGTGTCTTCAAGAGCTTTATGCGCGACTTCTTTGCGGTGTGTGTGCCAAGCGTGGTTATTGATTAATAACTAAAAATTTATACAAAATTTGGCTAAAGACTTCCAAAATAAAATACACCAAAGCTCTGGCTGACAGGATTTTAAATGAAACACAGAATTAAGTAGATCGTAAAAAGTGCAGTGCTATGTGAAAGAAAACGTGAAATTTGTTAAGCTTTGTGCCTAACATTTATAGCTTTCTTTATAAGTAAGCAAGTTCTAAGCAAAGATACAAATACATAAAGATTAATATTCCCTTTATTTTTAATATATTTCCTACTTAAATTTTAAAAGTCATTACATTGGGTATTTACTGTAGTTAATAGCTTAAGGCTAGGGCCCAATCCAGACCCGACAAGGTCCTTGACAAGTCGGTTTCTAGCTGATGAAATATTTGGAATGCGGAGAAGCATGCCTGGCGACTGGATAATCCCTGCTAATCCCGGCCAAAAGTGCAGCCGACTTTGGCGAGCAGCCAACCGAGGCTACTGCCAGTGTTAAAACCTATTCCTCCCTTTTTTTAATCACCAGGTGAAACACGACGACCAGCAGAATGATCCCCAATCGGAGCGAATCGATGGCAATGGTCGACACTATCCCAACTGCTCCTCAGATGTTTGGTTGCGATCCTGCGAGCGTGAGATTGTCGATCCCATTGAGGGTCATGTTAGCGGGCATATACCGCGTTGGATAACTGGCAGCCTGCTCCGGAATGGTCCTGGCAGCTGGAAGGTGGGCGACATGACCTTTGGCCACCTGTTCGATTGCTCGGCGCTGCTGCATCGCTTCGCCATTAGGAACGGCCGTGTGACGTACCAGAATCGGTTTGTGGACACGGAAACATTGCGAAAGAATCGCGCTGCTCAGAGGATCGTGGTCACGGAGTTTGGAACGGCAGCCGTTCCGGATCCCTGTCACTCCATCTTTGACAAGTTTGCGGCCATCTTCCGGCCAGACAGCGGCACGGACAACTCGATGATATCCATATATCCGTTTGGGGATCAGTATTACACGTTTACTGAGACGCCGTTCATGCATCGGTAGGTGGATTCCTTTCGCTCTCAAAAAGTGAGAGATACAAATAAAATTCTGTTCTCTTCAGGATCAATCCCTGCACGCTGGCCACCGAGGCTCGGATCTGCACCACGGACTTTGTGGGCGTGGTGAACCACACCTCGCACCCGCACGTCCTGCCCAGTGGCACCGTCTACAATTTGGGCACCACAATGACCAGATCTGGGCCAGCTTACACGATCCTCTGCTTCCCCCAAGGACAGCACATGTTCGAGGATGCCCATGTGGTGGCCACGCTGCCCTGCCGCTGGAAACTACATCCCGGTTACATGCACACCTTCGGCTTGACGGAACACTACTTTGTGATCGTGGAGCAGCCGCTCTCCGTTTCCCTCACGGAGTATGTCAAGGCCCAGGTCCAGGGACAAAATCTCTCAGCGTGCCTCAAGTGGTTCGAGGACAGGCCGACACTATTCCACCTCATAGACAGGAGTTCGGGTAAACTGGTCCAGACCTACGAGTCGGAGGCCTTCTTCTACCTGCACATAATCAACTGCTTCGAACTGGACGGTCATGTGGTGGTGGACATTTGCAGCTACAGGAATCCCGAGATGATCAACTGCATGTACCTGGAGGCCATTGCCAATATGCAATCGAATCCGAATTACGCCTCTCTCTTCCGGGGACGCCCCTTGAGATTTGTTTTGCCGTTGGGTACTGTTCCACAGTCGACTCCCGGAAAACGGAATTTGGTAAGATCATTCTCACTAGCAGGCCTGAGTCCTCCTAAGACTGGCCGAACTATGAAGCACTCGGCTTCTCAGTATGAGGACATCACCTATATGCCCACCAATGGCAGGCCGGAGACCCCGGCTGAGGAGAGCCCCAAAAGAAACGAGAAGCGAGGCCGTTACGATGAAGAGAATCCAATAAATCTGGTTACCTTGGAGGGCAGCGAAGCTGAGGCCTACCGAGCCAACAGCAGCATCTTCCTGCGCCCGGAAATGCTCTGCGATTGGGGCTGCGAGACGCCCAGGATCTACTACGAGCAGCACATGGGAAAGAACTATCGCTACTTTTACGCCATCAGCTCCGATGTGGATGCAGAAAATCCAGGAACAGTAAGCATATCTGAGGATTCCTTTTAAATTTAATTTTTAATTTCATGTTTTCTTTGTAAAGCTCATCAAGGTGGATGTCTGGAACAAGACCTGCCTGACTTGGTGCGAGGAAAATGTCTATCCCAGCGAACCCATCTTTGTGCCCTCGCCGGAACCAAAATCCGAGGACGATGGCGTTATCCTGGCCTCCATGGTGGTAGGAGGCCTCAACGATCGCTACGTGGGCCTGATCGTGCTCTGTGCCAAAACCATGACGGAACTGGGACGCTGTGACTTCCACACCAATGGACCGGTGCCCAAGTGCCTCCATGGATGGTTTGCCCCCAATACAGTTTAGTAACGTGCCTCCGCTCCAGCCCCCACACCCAGTATTACTCATAGACATAGCCTAGCGTGATCTTTGTATTAACTTAAAACTTTGGATTTAAAATATTTGCAATAAACTCCTGCCACTTGCGCTGAAATACCCTGTTGATCTTCCTTCGCTCGTCTGAGGTGAGTATGGAGTATTTAATGGAGTTTAGGGCCAGCTGCTTGAGGAAGCGGAGATCCGCTTCCGCCGGAGCCAGGGCCATGAAGGCGTAGTAAAAGTCATAGCTGAGCCCCTTGGCTCCCCATACGCCTGGATCATCGGCCGATATCACAATGGGGAAGTTCTCGGCGATCAGGAAGCTGGCAGGATGATTCCGCAGATCCCAGACAAAGCCCAGCACCTGATTGGAGATGGGATTCACTTCGATGGCAATGTTGCGCTTCTTAATGGTGGACCACAGTTGCGGATGCTTGGGCAGGGCGAAGGCATGCCCGATGCGCTTTGTGTTAAGCAGAATGGCGTCCATCATGTTCCAGTCCGTTCGCCCGTTCCAATCTAGGGGAGTTAATCCCATAATAAATATATGTTTTAGCCATCCAAGGTAACTTACTTGTCTCGCCGGCATGGAAGAAGTAGTTAGCAGTGCTGGGTAGATCGGACAGTTGGTTGATATACTTGTTCAGGGGATCTCCTGTGTCCTCCTGGCCAATCATATCGAATCCTATCACAAAGTTGGGCTTGGCGTGGCTGCAGAAAATGGTGTAAATTATAGGATACTATTCTTTTTCATATTTTTAAATGAAATAAACTTACTGCAATTGCTTGAATGTGGTTATACGTCTCAACATATCCTCCTCGGAGGCCCTATTTCGTTTGGCATATATCACTTTCAAACCCACAAAGTCATGGTGCTTAGCCTTAAACTCTTCCACAATCCGTTCCAACTCGTTAGCCACTTCCAGGGTGCTCAGGGTACGATTGTTGTCGTCGTAGAGCTGCGGGAAGTTAAAGATCAACATTGTACAAAAGTTGAAAAAAAAGAAAAAGAGTATCTAGTACTGACCGGTGAAAGGGAGGCACGAATCTCCGCGTAGATAATGTTATCCTCGCACAGCTCTTCCAGCAAACGCTTGTGGTAGGCGCAGTAGGTCGGTCGATATTTATAGAGCCTATCGACGGTGGTGAAGACATTCTCAAAGCGTTCCCAGATCTTCTTCCGGTTCGGCAGCAGGGCTAGTTAATAAAGGTTGAAATAATTGTTATACTCAGGTCAAGGCTTGGCTATTATCATCACCTTCTGGCCTGGGTCCCAGCATATTGATGTGCTTCTCCAGCTGGCGCTCGTACTTGCCCCGATCCTCGGCATTGATCCTCTCCGTGCACACGTTCTGGACTTCGCTGTGGCACCCAGCCTGGTCGTAGGTAAACATCAGCAGCCCGTCCACGTTGCGGCACGTATACAGGTTGTTGGTGGTGGTCAGGTTGCCGATGATCCATCGCGAAGTGACCATACCGGTGTTGTGGCCGTGCAAAAAGGCGCCCTTGGGCATCTTTTGGATCAGCCGGAAGACCTCGCTCTGGCGCACGTACTGCCTGCCCTGAAAGAAATGCATGGCCGGCGCATACTTTTCCGGAGTCTTGAGGCCTTCGGCTATTTCCGCCCGCTTGGCGTTCATCAGGATGCTATTGGCCTTGGCCTCATCGGATGTCAGCCAGATGTTGCCACCCAGCGAGGCCAGACGCTCCGCTTCCATGATCTGCTCCCTTAGCGTTTCATAGGCTGGTGAAAGAAAGACTTAAACTTAGCTTAAGAAGTCTCAGAAATGTCGAAATCAAATCTTAACTAGCCTATCCAAGGTTATAGATCCATTTAAATATGGAAAATAGAGTTTGAGGTGCTGGAGATCGGTGAACTTTTTAAATTAGTTTTCAAAAACCGCGGCAAATCAAGTTTAGTATTTCTGCCTGTGTTCCATGGTATTCATTAGCGTTCTAGCAACGGGCACACTATTCACAAAATATAAACAATAAGTATTTGTATATTAACACCGTCCGCAAAAGCTAAAAACAAAGCCCACTTGGGCACCGCTGCAGTTTTAAATCCACCTAAATGGAGGTGTAAGCATGTAGCACATAAAAATCCTTTCAAGAAATCGTGGCTTTCACTGTACAATTTTAGGAAAAGATGTCACGATTCGTCAAATGGGTTTGGGATAATGCAGTCCTACGATACGCTCTACTGTCAGGATGAGGAAGCTCAACGGGCGGCAGATATTTACGACAACGTAACGGAAACTCAACATTTTCGTAAAGGCAAAGGCGAACCAACAAGTTTCCAGCTTTTGGAGCAAGTGAAGAACGAGCCCCTTGAAGACGACTTCCATGTGAAAAATTACCCTCAGATTTCCAATCCGTCCGGCTATCAAGTAAAGAAAGAGGAACTAGAAAATCATCTTCAAGACGATTATCCTGTTTATCAAGTGTTTCTTGATGTTCAACAAAATACCATGGAACAACAACATCCGTTCAAGTGTCCTGACTGTCACAAGTCCTTTTTACAAAAAACAAAGCTTCAGCGACACATCAAGACGCACTCAGGAGAAAGACCGCACACATGTAGCTACTGTCAGGCGGCATTTTCAAGAAGCGAACACCTACAGCGACACATTCGAAAACACACAGGAGAGCGGCCGTACAGCTGTACCATATGCCAGTCGGCATTTACACGAAAGGAGCATCTCCAGCGACATACCCGGACGCACACCGGGGAAAGGCCATACCACTGCTCGCGTTGCCAAGAGACGTTTCTTAAAAAAGAACACCTCCAGCGACATTTCCGGATCCACACAGGAGAACGGCCCTACCAGTGTGACCAGTGCCAGCAATCATTTGCGCGGAACGAACATCTTCAGCGGCACGTTGAAACCCACAAACGAGGAGAATGACAGAATGGGAACCAATTCAGGCTGTAGTTTTCGGAATCAGTCAGGAACTGTCCAGGACTCTGTCAAATATGTTGCACGATTTTGCATACTCTTAGGATAACTTTTTGAATAATTATAATTATAAGGAAAAACGCAGCGAAACTCAGTAAAGTTGATATAATTTAACGTCTGTAAAAGGCTTTTTATTTATAATTCACAGCCTTAAAATTTATAAAGAAAACTGAATCTGTGAACAACAAGGATCTAGCGAAAGGGGCCATTTTTTATATCGTTGTTCCTTTTAAAGATAATTTCTTTTCAACGAAAGTATGGTACTTGTTTCACTTTCACAGTTTCCTAGAATTACACATTAAAAAACAGCCAGTCAAAGGGATCACCAAAAGTTTTTCGGTCACATAACAAATAGACACAATCTAAACAGATAACGCCACTGATTTGAAACAATTTGAGAGGCGTTATCTTCCCTCTTATTTCACTTTTCAAATGTAATTGAGTACTGAGGATCCTTCGGAACTTACGTAAGTCCGCTGCCTGCAGGCTGCCCGGCAGCAGGATCACGAATCCCAGCAGCAGCAGTTCCAGGAGTAACATCTCCCAGTGTTTTTATTTCGAGTTCCGTTTTAGAATATACGCCGTAATAATTATTTGATGCGCCTCTCTTGGCGCTCGTTAGGCAACTGATAAAGCCCGCCGTACGTACAAAACTGACCCGTATACGGCTTGTGTGCAATTTCCACACTGATCATGATCTTGGACGCTGTGGGAGCAGCGGCAGGCAGTAGTTGCTGCTGCAGTTCAATGACGGAGATTAGTCCGCTCCGGCATGATGGGGCGCGCGAAATGTTTGAATGCCCCCGGGCTTGGCACTTTCGTTGACACTGGCCCCTCGGGTAATTTGCAAATAAATTTCATGACGTCGCATGGTCAGTGCCAAAATGCCCTACCCAAAAAATGATCCTCTACATGCCAATGAATAAAGCTCCAGAGGCAAGTATTAGAAATGATAAGCGTTCTCGTACTTGTAGGTCATCTGTGGAACCACCCAAGCCGACCCGGTATATGATTCGTATCAGCATAGCTATATTTTTACATACATGTCAAAACATCGGGTTTGTTGTAAGTTTATTTTTTGCATATTGTTGACTAACCCAATTTGCTGTGTTTACCCGCCGAAATTATACTTGACATTGAACGTGAAATCGGGGCATCAGGCCATCGATTACAAAATATATACATATACTCGTACATATGTACATACATAGCTTAGAGAATGTTTTTCAAAGAAACATGAGCAAGGGTGGTTATTTTTCAGTCTAATCATAAATATTTGTGTAATTTTATATTGAATGTTGAAGTTTTTATTGTTTTTAAACGGAAACAAGTTTATGGTCGTATTCGAATTTCCTAGAAAGTTAAATTATCAGTAGGGTTAGCAGGTTGATATCAGTCATATCTCTCAGTCTTTAATTGGAACACTTTGATCTGGGGGCTATAAAGGTTACACACTTTTTTGATTATTATTAAGGTTATTGGATCTCGGTGGGGCAATAGTATTCCTGGTTTTCAATCCTAAAAACTGCATCCAGACATGTTTGTAATAACCTTTTAAAGTTAAATATTTACGATATGAAATAACGATTCCTCACGTTGTCTGCTTATACGAAAACTATCAGCTTATTGTTAATTTTAAGTGATATATCCGTATTTCAGTAATTCCATTTTGCAGTCAATATTATAAGAACACATTACTTTTGCTTTTTACTTGTTTATTTGAACGCTGTAGACAAACGTTGTAAACTTAAGCTACTTAGCTACTGTATTTGTTTGATCACGTTAGTTTATAATTATATTATATTTTATATTATATTTTTATATTATTATTTTTATAATTTATAATTTACCTGCTCGAAAACCAACGTGAGCTGAATAAATATCTTATATTTTAGATAATTCTAACTGAGATACGTACGAAAAAAAAAGAAGCAATAAAATAACATTACAGAACACTTACATTTCATTTCATTCGCTGAACAGCAAATTAAGCGCTCACCTTTTCTGGTTTGTAAGCGAGAATAATTGACAGATCTGCAATTACCGTAAATGTCACTGGCTTCCAGGCCACTTTTGGGGATTGGGGGACCCGGAGAACTTGCGATGCCAAAGCCATCGCAGTCGGCGTAGGCCACTAGAAATCAACAAGCGTGTCCGCGAACGTCAGTGAAAATTTGCCAAAATAGAAAAATACAAATACTTAAAAATTATCAACCGACGGTGGGCGCGCGCGCGCTCGTCATTTTAAATCACTTAATATGCAGGGGATGGCATTCAATCGTAGATACAAAAAAAAAGATACCCAAACAATCCAATCCAGCCACTAGAATGAAATTATTTCGAGGGAGAGCGTTGTCAACCGTTAAGAGCCGTAGAGGAGGGTGCCGGCTCCCAGCTCCACCTCTGGTCTAATCTTTTAATGAGCTGGCTTCGCGCAATGATTGTGTCAAAAAAAAAAAGATTGTTTCTACATTTGTTTTTGTTTTTCTTGGCCTGCCAGAGCTTGGGGCTAACAGCCCGCTTTCGGCAATGTGGTATCCACAGTTCTAATCGAGCTTTGCTGTCGGGCGGTCGCAAAAGAGAAAAGACTTTCCTCATATTCTCCCCAAATTGTTCTCCAGGCAAATAATAACAAGTCAACGTGTCGTGTCAATATTTGGTTAGTGAGCTCATTACCTGGTCAGGACTTTAACGAGTTGTAAAGGACCCTTCACACAATGAAACGATTGCTGTTCCTGCTACTTCACCTGATTTCGCTGTCGCTGATTCAATCACAAACCGCGCTAAGTAGGTTTGGGAAGGATACCCACCATCCTGAGGAGTTTAATATTTTTATAATATTTTTTGTAGGCTATGAACAAGCCCGCCAGGCAGTTCTCACGGCCGAGGAGGAGCTCATGACCGGAGGACACACGTATTTGAGCACACAAGAGGCCAAAGTGGACGACATTTTTATGGAATATAAGCTCGGAGAACTTTCCCAGGGTTTCCGGAATGCCGAGCAAAATGCAGCCGCTCTGCACTTCTTCAAGGCCAAGCCGCTGATCGATCGGAGTGGTGTTTTTCGGTTCCTGCAGAAGATGCCCAAGGGATCCGTGCTTCATCTGCACAACACCGCCTCCGTAAGCTCCAAATGGGTGGTCCAAGACATATCCTATATGGCTGGCATGCTGCGCTGCACCACGGCCACAGGTCGCAGTGTCCTGACCTTCCGGCGAACGCCAACGGATCATAAGTGTCAGTCGGATTATGTCCGCGTTGCCGATGAGCGACATAATTCTGTAGATCGACAGGTCTACGATCAGAATTTCGAGCGGCTGATCAATCTTTATACGCCAGTTCCGGAGTGTAAGTCAAAGGAGGATCCTTTCTGGTGTCCTTTATTAACTTCTGCTGCTTGTTTCAGTGGAATATCCCACCATCAGCCATGTATGGGATCGCTTTCAGGACATGTTCGATGTTCTTGGGGATGCCCTTAGCTACTTGCCTGCTTTTCGAGCCTACCACTGGCAGATGCTCGAGGAGCTCTATAACGACAATGTGATGTACGCGGAGATCCGCACCAGCTGCAAAAAGGTTTGTAGTGACTGATTTTTTATAGTTTCTTAGACTTTGTTTTGTAAAAATATTTCTCTAATAATTGTCCAGCTGTATGACGCCAGTGGACGCGTTTTTCCCCGGGAACGAACCATTCGGGAGTTGTATGCTCTGAACGAGAAGTTCGTCAAGTTACATCCGGATTTCCTGGGCATCAAAATCATCTTTGCCGTCTACCGGGGCTACGAAGTGGACCAGCTAAAGGATTCCGTACAGGAATTTAAACAAATTCAGTAAGTAAATAAATAATCTTAAGATTCAAAAACTTACATACAAATATCCACAGTGAGATCTGGCCGCAGTTTGTGGTAGGATTTGATCTGGTGGGTCAGGAGGATAAGGGCAAGCCACTGTTTACTCTGCTGCCTGCGTTGAGGGAATTGCCGCCCACAGCTCGCCTATTTCTGCACGGCGGAGAGACAAGTAAGTGGTTCCCTTTTTCCAAGAGTTTCATTGAACTATAAAATATATATATTTCCCCTTCAGATTGGTTTGGTGCCTCCACGGATATTAATCTCCTGGATGCTTTACTGCTTAATACCACACGCATTGGCCATGGATACGCTCTGGCCAAGCATCCCATTCTCATGAACGCCGTCAAAACGCGTCAAATCGCCGTGGAGGTGAGTCCCATATCGAATCAGGTGCTCCATCTGGTTTGGGACCTGCGTAATCACCCGGGTGCCCAGTATTTGGCACTGGATGTCCCTGTGGTGATTTGCAACGATGACCCTGGCTTTTGGAATGCCAAGGGCCTCAGCTATGATTTTTACTATGCTATCATGAGCCTGGCTCCCAACAATGCCGGCCTGCGGGTTCTCAAGACTCTGGTGTGGAACTCGGTGCGTTACTCCGCGCTGACGGAGGAGGAGAAGGCGCGTGGTTTCAAAATCCTGGAGCTCAGCTGGACGCGTTTCATAGAGAAGGTCCTGCAGGGGAGCATCTTCTAAAGGGAGCTCTAAAATAAATACTTGTGGTGATTACAAATTTGAAAAGCGTTTATTTAGAAAAGTCCTAATTCATTTAGTTTCCTTTTGTTGCTGCAAGTTGTTTTAAGAATTGCTCACAGCTCTCCAGGATTTGTTGATACGCTGTATGAAAGCCTCCCATGCCTTGGCCCTGCGAAATTTATGAACATTTTAGTTACATTCAAACATAAGATAGACCTTTTTAATTACAAAATAGGGATCCTGGATAATTTCGTCTTCTTTGCGACCTATGTAGCTGCCCAACAGTTGAATCTTGCATTTAGGAGGTGCCTCTAACCTTGACGCCATTTGTTGGAGCTCCATCATGTTACTGTTGTCCATGGCCAGGATATAATCAAAATCATTAAAATCCTGTGGTGTTATCTAAATACAAATCTTGGAATATGGTAAGATGTTAAAGGGTCATACAGGGAAATGTTACCATACGCCCCAAATGCTTAGTTTTAAGACCATGTTGCTTTAATATGTTTTGCGTTCGAGGCTGCGGCTCAAGGTCCACGTTCCAGTCTCTGAGACCGGCACTGTCCACAAACCAGTCGTGGAGATTTTGCTTCAGAATCAGATGTTTTAGGACGGCCTCGGCTATGGGAGAGCGGCAGGTATTGCCTTCACAAGAATTTAAATATAAATAACCATATTAAATATTAATTTTTATTAGTTAAAAACTTACCAATGCACACAAAAAGAACCTTCATTATCTGCGCGAGGAACTGCAAGTTCCGGCTACCTCTAATGCTGATGATTCATTCAAGAACATAAAAACCAGTTCACGTTTTTATACCAGACATTTATTAATTTAAATCACAAGTATATTTCTCTCTATTACATTCACTTTTGCAGCCGCTCCTTCATGAAGGCGGCACAGGCCACCACACACTGCTGATAGGCGGTCTCGAAGCCCTCCGCTCCACGTTCCTGCAATGTCAAAGAGAGGTCAAGTACATAAAGGACATATTCCCTTTTTAAAAAAACATCCCACTTACATAGTAGGGATCTTCGATGATGCGGTTCTTTTTCTCCAGACCAAAGTCGCCTAGCATCAGAAGCTCCGCCTTGGAGCCATTGGGCGCTAGGCGACGCAGCTCACTCATGTTGTCCTCATCCATGCCGAAGATGTAGTCGAACTCGTTGAAGTCCTGCTTGCGGATCTGGCGCACAATGTGGGTGCACTTTAGGTCGTGTTGCTTCAGCGTGCTGATGGCCCGCGGATCCGCTCGGTTGCCCACATGCCAGGATCCAATGGCGGCGCTGTCCACCTCCACATCCGACACCTTCGCCTTGGCCAGCGTTTCCACCATTACCACCTCCGCGATGGGCGAGCGGCAGATGTTGCCTGGAAGATTAAATGAGTTGTGGTCGGTCTTCCAAGGATCGAGAAGGATTCAAAAGGACTTATTTACCCAAACAAATCATCAGTATTTTCTGCACCATCTTTCTAAACTTAATTTACAAGTAATTTTACCGGCTGATAAACGAGGGCTGCCGATGCTCCAGCCCTGGTTCTGCCGTCAGCTGTCAGTCTTAACCCTTAGGCGGTGGGTTTTATTTAATAAATCTGCTTCATGCGCGCTTGCTTCAAGAAATTCTCACACGTTATACGGCACTTTTGGTATATTTTCTCAAACGGTGCCTCGCCCATATGCTGGAAAAAATTAATAATAATAATTATAAATGAAAATATTGTTTTTCGCGTCTTTAAAGTTATATTTAATAATTTATCGCCTGAATGCAGTAAATGAGCATAGGGAATATTCAAAATATATCAATATTCATTAATATCTTTATTTCAGGCCATCTGAACATAAGATTTATACTAATATTGGTTAATACCTATTAATTTTTGCGTTAAAAACCCGCAGCCTAAGAGTATGCTATGGAATATTATTATTATTTTATACAAACTTCTAATTAAACATTATTTGAATTTTAAAAAACAAATAAAAAATTATTTGATTTAGAATAAAGGCTATAAGCCTTAAAAAAAACCTCAGCTCTTTAGAAAAAACCTAGGTAAGATTCCGCTTAAGGACACTGAGGTGTTCTTTAATAATGTAAAGCTTACATAATAAGGATCTTCAATAATTCGCTCATCCGGTTTGAGACCGAAATCCCCTAGCAATAGCACTTTGGCCGTGGCATCATCCGGTGCCATGCGCTTTAGCGCTGCTAGATTGCTCCTATCCATTCCGAAAATATAGTCAAACTTCATGAAATCCTCAGTGGTCAAAACCCTTGCATGACCAATGTAGCTGATGTTGTGCTTGGACAGGACACTCAGTGCCCGTTCATCCGGCATGCTACCCGAGTGCCAGCCCTCGATCGCTGCGCTCTCCACGTGCCACGCGTTCTGCAGGCCCGCCCTGACGATGACCTCACCCATTACCGCCTCAGCGATGGGGGAGCGGCAAATATTGCCTACGGGAGTGGCCGGGCCATTTGCATATTAATTAACGAAATGAATGCAGGGATTATCCTAAGTGTATACGCACCCACGCAGACCATAAGCACGCTGTTCTTCTCCGATCTCTTTCCCATGGCTCAGCTCAGAGGTTGGATATTTTGGGGTTGACTTTGGGTACCTTGGTTGGCACTTTGAAATTTATAATGGAAGCTGTTGTATTTTACAAATATGTAGAAAAAAATGTGTACATAATGTGAGAGAATTGCATTAATTTCTGTGGCAATATGACTCTTAAAACTAAGTTGTCTAGATCTATGGATAAATATAACATATTTTTATGCTTACAAAATAATAATAAATAATAGCATTATGACATCTACGTTATCATAAATTAAAATGTGACCGATACTTTGAAATATTCTCAAGCAAAAAGCTAATATATCTCTATCTTTCTGCGCTTAAATTAAAATATATAAAATTAAATTAAAGCATATATATTGACGGGGAAAGAAAATGGAATTTTAGGGAAATTTTTTTCCCGGACTTTGAGATTTCTCAATGTATTAATTCATCGATGATTTTCAATAATTTTCTAGGACTTCCTACAAAAAATATGTAAGAGCCTGGGAAGAAGAAAAATCACAGCACAAGCCCTGTGTAAACATTGCAATCATATAAACAATTTTAAAAATCCCTCAAAGCCTAAGTTGAGCAGGCAACCTGCAGTTTGGCCGTTATACTTTGTCAAGTGGAGGCTGCCTGGCTAGATCACACCTCCGGCACTTCCGGCTGCAGCAGCACCACATCCTGTTTACCCACTATGCGTATTTACCCCGAAACTGTCTAAAAACTGAGTTCAACGCAACTTCAACTATTAACATTTAATTAAAGTTCATTTGCTGGGGACAGACGAGGTCACTACCACCGACGCCCAGCCTTGGGATTGGGCACCTGCTGCCTTGGAAAAACTTTTCCAAAAGTGGAATGAAGAGGTGATGAGCTCTGGTCTCGGTCTCGGTCTCGGTCGGTTCCCTTACTCCTTTTAATTTTTGTTTCGGCTTGTATATGCAGGGATTGCATCTCCAGCAGCTGCTCCACCTTCCCAAAGGACAGGGCCGGGCGGAAACTAAGAGCAGGTGACCGACCAGCTCTGGCAGAGAAATATAAAGTTGCTTTTAGAATAAATTCGGTTTGTTTTTTGAGTTTTATGCAAATTGTATACAACCATCGGAGCAAACAAAAGCCAGACGTTGTCTGTATGTGTGCATAAGCTTCGCCGGGTTTGCTGCAGTTGTTGGGGGCGGCTTTGATGGCATCAAAGTGAGCTTGTCGTTGTGCAGACAAATGTTACGTACTCTCGTCACACTCTTACATATGCAAATGTCCCCAGCCGGCGCTGCTGCCGCTGCTGCAGTGCGTCCTCCACAATTGACAATTGTTGAAAATGCAAATGGAAATGGAAATGGAAATGCCAAGACATGTGCCCAACAGCAACACCAGCAATCCAGCAATCCATGCATATGCCCCCGCAGAGGAGGAGAGGTGAGGTGAAGACAAATGCAAAGGCGTTGTCACTGCTATCATCATCCGGCGACGACATCTCCTCAGATAAGATAAACGATGGCAGAGTCAACACTGCATGAACTCAGAGAAACTACATACATATGTATACTCGTACATGTATCGCAATTAACTGGCCTTAAATCATCGACCAAAAAGGATCTCAGGTGACTCCGAAATCCTTCCAAGTTTGAAATCACTTAAAAGGCAGTCTAAAAGTACCCAACAAAAGGCAATACTTTGAATATAAGGACTACAAATGCTTGCAACTTTAAATATTATTATTTAAAAAAAGATTTTTTGATTATTATACCAGTTTACCTTCCAAAGAAGTTAATAGAAGTTAATATACAGACTTAATTATAAATAGAAGCAACTGCTCCTTTATATATGTATGTAGTTCCTTTTTGGATCCTTTTTATATTTAAAAAATCTTTAAAAAAATTCGCAAGCCGAAATTCCCTGCAGTGTACAAGGAAGGGATAGGTCAGTGTAAATAAATGAATACCTCATTCGTAGCCGCACCGCAGGCCGAAATAAATGCTCAAGTGCAAATGAGGTAAGTGACAAAGGGGTTCGTAACAATCATAACCTCTGAGCCAACCTCAACTCCCTCTATGCCTACAATAGGTTCCTCACCGGCGCTCTGAGCTGAGCAGTTGACAGTCAAGAGCAAACATGTCCGAGAAGAACATCCATTTTGCATTTGGCAAATGAAAAGCGGAAAAGCTGATGTACTACTACATAGCTGGCAGACAGCCTGTCTATGCACTGTGCGCTATTATCGCTATCCAGCTGTATCTGCCTGTACCTCTTTGTATCTTGTATCCGTATCTCTGCCTCTGTCTGCCTTTTGCAGCTTCATCAAATATTTAGCGCCAGGCAGGCGTCGTCTTTCCCTCAGAGGAAGCGGGAGTGGTTCGGTGGGGCGACGGGTCGTACAAATAAGAGCATTCATTGTGCTCGTTCAGTGTAAATACGAAACGGACGTAGCACTGCTTGGAAAATAACAACTTTGAAAACTTTCGGGGGCCAGTCTCGACTCTGGGGATACTGTGAGCGGATTTAAAGAGCTCCTTTTGAATTAAATATAGTTTTTGTCTTTAATATAGAGATAATGTAATAGATTTTATATTTAAAAATTCCTAACATTTCTACAAAAACTTCCAGTTTTGTAGTTTATTATTCAGATAATTCCTTACTTGTTTCACTTTTTATAATTATTCTGCTTAAATTCCTTGTCAAAGAGGCTTATTTAAGAAGTATATCAAAATAACAACATGAACTCAATTACAACAATTTTCGAAAGTATGCGATAAAATATAAATATATTTTTGTACTGTGTTGTACATTATGTGGTAGATTTAAAAAAATTAAATTTTGAATTGATTTGAAATATATTTCAAGTCTTTCAAGGTTTTGATCGCGTTTTGGAACTAGTAAGGTCGAATAGAAAAGATTGGTTTGGACAAATTGTTCATAAGCTAGCCGAAACAGCCCCGTATTTCCATTGTTTTTTATTTATTGATTTTTCTTATTATTATTCATATATTATCGATAATGACTACTTTATTTAATGCCGGTAATACATATGCAAAATAATCGAGCTTCGTGCAGCGTCCCAATTATCGTGCTCGAAACTAATAAATAAAACAAACTTTAATGGCATTGCTTAAAGTCTCTGTTTATTCGTAAATTCAACTGTCCTCCCACACACTCGATGCTAAGCGGAATATACCCCTGCAGCAGATGATATTAACTATGTTATATAGAGAGACGGGAAAACTACCCTGCAATATATCGGGGGTGGACCAAACAGTGCCAACGACCACGGATATCAACAACAACAACAACAACGACAGCCGGCACAGCCAAAAAGCCGGCAACAACAAACCGCCGTCGCATTGACAACATGTGGCTAGCGCGGCAGCGTAAATGTTGCTGCAGTCGTGCTGGCAACATTTATTGCAGTTGGGAGCAAGTCTCACGTAGCTATGCATGTGTATGTGAATGTATCACACAAATACTTGTAATGTTGCCAGCAGGCAAGGCTACCAATTTAGCTTCTTTCCGTTAGATCTGGCTTTTTTGAAGACCATCTTCTAAATAGGTCTTAATGATTAACTATTTTTCCATTTAAAATATTTCCTAACCTGGAGAAATTTTAGGTGCGTTTTCTTGCCTACGCCAGTAGATAAATCTATCATTATTCTTTTAATAAATCAATTTCTATGTAGATTACTTGTACTTATTTTTAAGCTAAATAAATTATATAGTATAATAAAGTATAATTTTTTTTAAATATATTTCTACCCCATATATTTCGAATAAAAATCTCGGATATATGGTCACAATATTTTTAACTTTTATTTTCTCCCTTCCCGTCAAAAACAGCTATTTGTCTTATCAAAATTTGGCAGCACTGGCAGCAACATCGACGCGTTTTGAAAAACTTGTTTTCAACGTAGTTGGGTTTAGTTTACTTTGTGGCGGCAACGCAGGTGGACGTGTGCGGGAGCGAACGAATTATAAAAGTGAAGAACGCGAACGAACGGGCCAGAATCGAAACGCAAGCGGACCGCGCTTTAAAAATATTTAACAACAACAACAAGAGCAGTTCAGTGTTTGCCTTTAGTTTTATGGAGCGCGCGTCGCGTCAGGTAGTTTTCACAGAGATATATACAAGTATATATATTTTTTTTTGTATTTCGCCTCGCGGGCGATTTTATGGCTGACAAAACCGTCGAGCGTGTAAAGGTTTGTTAGCAGCAGCAGCAGCAGCGCGCCGTGTACTGTATTCTACGTGAAAAAAGTGCCAGTGCCAGAGATTCAGTGTTTACTCGCGCCGGGATTACTCATCGCATCATCCATCTCAATCGTACGACGAGGGGCAACGCCAGCAACTCCACTTTGGTGGTTTCTCCGTTGGCTTTACAGGCGCAACTTTACGAAATCCCGAAACCAGTATCGCAGCCAATGTATCTGTAAGAAACGAGAGAGCAGGCCTGGCCACATATTGGAATTTACTTAACACGTATGCAACGCACCAACACCAACACCAACACTATCGCCCTGCATCTTGGTCCGTTGTCGTAGTCATCGTCTATTGGATTTTGGACACTACTCACGCACATCTCAGGGTAGGTAGACTCGGCTAGATCTGTGTCCCCTCTTCCCAGGAAAATCTCTCGCAAACACAGCACTTGTCCAGCTGCATTTGATTTTCCACCCTCGATATGTACGCGGTGGCTAATGAAGCCGACCTGCCTCGCTTGCTACCTGTGTCCCCTCGCACTGACCCCGGCCGATCGGTTGGTTTTCCCATTAGCCGCTAGAAGATTTCACTGCATATATCGAAAGCTGTGGCTATTTATAAATGCTCCCTGGTCCGGGGAGCCCGGCCCGGCCCGGCTTACGCGCGGTGCGTTACGGGCTCCCTGGCCTGGCCCAGGCTCGGAACCGGTTTCAGGGGTATCGCTCTACCTTTCCCCGTTTGCCCATATCCCATATATACCACACCATATCCCATGTCCCATCCGATGTCTGGCGGGGCCCAACATCAATTCAATTTCTACTGGCTGAGTGAGTTTTTAACTCTCAGCAAATGACACAGGGAGAAAAATAATGAAGATCACACTTGGAATCTTTTTTTTTAAAGGTCGATCACATATTTAAACTAGAGGAATTAGGTTAATAAATTGGTGGTCACAGTTGATATTTGTTTATATTATACGAGAACTATAGTTATGTTTTAGTTATCAGACCTGCTTCCTACTAATTTATACTGATGACTATGCTTGGAAACACACTTGTCGTCAAGCCACGATTACTATAAGCTTTAATTCTTTGATTTTGGCTAAGAACTCTGAGCTCAGATTTACATAAATTTGAAGTAAATGACACCTAAAAATGTATTAAATAAATAATTATTTAGCAGTAAATCAGATTACCGAACTAATATTATAATAATTCTATAAATAGTTTGTTATTTGGTTTCATAGTATCGTTAATTTTTGATAGCTTCTAAAATACACACATTATTTCCTGAAAACATCAATCGTTGAAACATCACTTCTAAGTTTAGTAACGATTTTTCTTGCCGTGCAGAAGAATCTCCAGGTCGAGCATCTTCTCTTCCATCTCTGGAGCTGGTTTCGAGCTGTTTTCTTTTCCCTCGCTTTGTTTTCTTTTCTCGAGCTTCGTTTCGTTTTCGTTTTTTACTATTTGCCAATCGTGTTGATCATGATCATGATCACGTTGCTGCTGAATCTGATGCTGTGGCTTATTGCCGCCAAGATTTTGTTGCTTTTTTTTTTTTTTTTTTTGTTTGCGCCACTAAAGAAGGTGCATGGCCTTATTTACCCAGTTTCCAAATCGCTCACCGATTTGTGCTTATTCTTCTCCTACATCTCCTCGTCCCAGCTATTTGCTGATTCACACACTGTGCTGGGGATCATTTGAATTTGTTAGCCAGACAGTCACTGGAATTGGATTTGGATTCGGAATCGGGTTTGCGGAGTCACACCCAGCATTGGCGGCGGGCTGGGCAAGTATCCCGCTCCGGAATTGACTCACGGCCAAACAATGCGACATGCGGCGGTGAGGGAATTGTTGCGGGTCTGCCGCTGGCACGACAAAGAGAAAAATCAAAATGCAAAACTTGTTGCTAATAAACAACAATTACAACAACAAAAACAAGTTCAGCTAACCACAAAAATGCTGGCAGCCAACTCGTAGAGTGGAGTCGTTGCCCAGGAGCAACGCGCACCAAAACAAGTCGCAGTAGAAGCCGCAGTTGCTGTTGCTGCTGTTGTCACACTAGCCAGCAGCAGCAACACCAAAAGCATCAGCAATAGCAGCAATTTGTTGGTAATGCACAGAGCAAAAATTTGTTACCAAACATAGTTTAGTTTGTTTCCCAAAAATAGTTTGTAGTTTAAACTTATGATTTCTGCAAAGAAGTTATTCTTTAAAAGGGAACAAATGTTATTATCAAAAGCAGTATTAAATTACAAGCCCAAAGAAATCATTACGATGAAATGGAGTTATGCTTTCGTATCTAAAAATACCTATCCAAGAACTACGATTTTTCTCAGTGCCTTTCTGAATTTTGTCCCCATGTGAAGACCATATAGAAAATGCAGCCAAGTGGCCAGCTGCCTCGTCTCTTTTCTTGTAGAAAGACCAAAGACCAGAGAAAACGCTGTCGCCATAACTGTGTCAGTGTGCAACTGGAAGAGGTCCAAGCCTATTAAGCTCACTGGCTTAAGATCGGCCGATGTTAGGAGGTGGTAATGCCTCCCAGGCGATTAAGTGTAATTAATGCCGACAGGTGCCGCAGAATTGGCGCAAGCTCAAAGAGACTGCGTTGTCGGCCTAATTGGCTCCTCCAATTAGGAGCGCAGACTCCAAAAGGCGACGCATTAACTAGGCGCTCATTTTATTCACGTGATTAGCATGTGGACCGCTTTGGATCGTTAACCCCTGCCCCCTCTTCCATCTAGATTCTAGAATACTAGATCTCTTCCTGGCTACGGCGGACGCAGCGTGTGACCTTGCGTTTAAACTCCTTAAAATCTTCGCGCCACTCCTTGGCCGCGTCCACATTGGCAGCCGACTCATCGTTCGGATCGGTCAGCATCGAGATAACCGAGAGGAGGATCGTCTCAACGGTGTGAACCGGCAGCCAGCGCTCCTCGGCCTTCTCATAGCCCCACTTGTCATCCCCGGGCTCGTGGAGGATGGAGATGCAGACGTCACCGGCCTTGTCGATATTCGGATGCCAGATCTCTGTTATGAACTTCATGCGTGGCGGACGCAACGGGTACTCCTTGGGAAAGATGAGGTGGGCCTTGAAGCACCCGCCCTCGTAGAGGGTGTCGGGCGGTCCGATGATCACCACCTCCCATTTAAAGATGTCCGTGTCGCTGACTAGGCCGGCAGAGAAGCCTTCGACCGGATTGAGCTGCAGCTCGGCAAGCTGGCGATTGAGCAGTAGCGATGCTTGCAGTTCGGACATGTCACTGGGCTGGAGTCAATGAAAGAAGATGGAGGAGGACGAGGAGCAGGTGGTTCTACTTACTGGAATTTTGTTCAAATATTTTCGAGTCTCTTTCTGGTTTCCTATTACAGC
Organism: Drosophila parvula; assembly: GCA_018904695.1. Taxonomy (NCBI): domain Eukaryota; kingdom Metazoa; phylum Arthropoda; class Insecta; order Diptera; family Drosophilidae; genus Drosophila; species Drosophila parvula. The sequence goes on from JAEIIG010003261.1 coordinate 21,431, forward strand.
TGCTGAACTACGCTGAGTGCTGCCTACTACTGCCAACAGGCAGCAGTGACAGCTCAGGCACTGGCTTTTCTGATCTACTTAATAATACTATCTAAAATTAGACCTTAAGCTCACAGGAATTCCCTTCTTTTCAAACGAAATTCTTAAAGATTAAAACACACAGTCGGATGCTGGAATGCCAATAGCATCCCTTTGACCAGCTTTTGTATAGAAACTATCTCCATAGAAATCCTTTTAAAAGCGACTTGAAAGTTCCCATTATGAACGCTTTTGCTCTTGGTCCGGAATGGGTCCAAGGAAAGTCAGTTGTCCTCTCGCCTTTCCCTCCATTACATGCAATTACTTGGCCGTTGCTAATGCCACTGTTACTTATTTTCCTACTAATTTTTCTTTTTTTGTGTTGCCTTTGCCAAGCTGGCTGAATGGAAATTATGATGGCCGCCACATTGTTGCCGTTGGTTTTGGCTTTCGTAATTGCGCACAAATGTTGGCACAGAGTTTTGCTGGCCTGCAACTTCGACCACGACATGTGGCTGTGGTGCCCCTGCTCTTGCATCTATCGGCTTTTCCCTTGCCTGATGGTGCCCCCTCTCCTCTCAGAAAACTCTGCCAATTGCATTTTGCTGGCATTTTGAAATACCGCCAGCTCAGCTCTATGGGGAGATCGGACTATCGCTAACTGAAATTATGTTTGCCGCAAATGTGTGAATTGTTAATGTCTCGTTGCCAGCTTGCCTGGGGAATACTACATATATTGACTGACTTTTGATGCACATAACAAAAATATGAGCATATAAGGGATTTAAAATTAAATAAAATCCCTCAAAGCTATACATAATAAATATGAAAGGCCGAAAGACATAGTAGGTATGGGCAAATCCCACCTTGTAGCCTAGAGAGAGTAGAGATACTTGGTAGCCAAATTTTTATGCTTTAAATTTAAAGATAGATAGACATGGTTTAATCACAGAGTATTGATATAAAAACACAAAACTTTCATAACGAAAGACTCGTTAAAATCCAACTAAAAATACCTTTAACGTGATGATTTAATTACACAATTTTATCCAAATTTGGAACATATTATATATTTATTATAGACATATTTATTTCCTGCCATAAAGCAGGTCTTACATGCTTAAAAATCGTATTCTTTAGATACAAAATTACTCTATAAATGACTCTATTCATTGGCGCGGTGTAGTAACGCGCATTTCGGCATTGCCGGTTTTTCAAGTTTTCCATGCAACGCGTTTTCACAAAAAATTCCAAACGCTGGTTCGCTTCGTTTTTTGTTTTTTATGCATTAGTTGTTGTAATAATATTTACCTAGCATTGCTATTGCGGCAACAGCAACAGCAACAGCAAAGAACATGTGCGGAGTTCTTCTAACAGAACCAAGTCGGATTCGAAATTTTGCTAAATTATCCAGCACATGCCGGGCCACCGCAGGAAAACATGTTTGGCCAGCTAGCAGCAGCACATAAGACTGACAGCTGCTGCTCGGCCGGTTCTCTCATTCTTTCCATATCTTCAACTCCGACTCCATCGCCATCGCCATCTCTTCTCGGTCTTCGTTGCCCACTCCGCCCTGCCCATTTAAGTGCCACATGTCGGAGACGTTCCGCCAGATCCCGCAGGGAAAGCGATATGACAGCGGCAGCCGGGAACTCACACGTGCCACAACGCGACTCCGAGTTAGAAGCGATTTTACACTGACTTTACAATTGCGTTTTCAAGTCATAGCAAGATGTGTATAATTATTGAAATGATAATGAGGAAGAGGGTTCATTGAGTGTAAATTTTATGATGATAGGTTTAATACTCGCAGGAAAAAGTTGCCTTTAAATATTGAAATATATTTTGAGATTAAAGAGAAAGTAAAATGAACTCATTCAATTTGTTTTTCTTCTGATATTTATTTTAAAAATAATAAATGCCTTAAAAAAAAGAGTTCATAAAAGCGATAAACGAATAACAATACCAGATTCAATTAATTCAAAAACATCATTGTTCACATAATTTATAGACTGTTTATTGACAATTAAATTGCAGTTTAAATAAAGACTATTAAATCAAGATCGAATTCATTTCACATTCATTTATAATTTATTGTTTAATTATGATTGTTGGAATGTTGTTCTCCTTGAAATTGTCAATAAAGCTTTCGAATTTGTTTCAATAATTTGCATTCTGCAATGTCATTACCTTGATCTTTCTTTCGGGAATGTGATTAACATTTCTCCTTACATTTTCCTTGGTTTTTTTTTCTGTGTGTAGGAAAACTGTCGCGCTCTTGCTCATTGCTTGTGATAAAGTGGCGGCATTTCAACTCATTTCGGCTCACTTTATGGAATTGATTTTCAATATTCATTAAGACGCCCCCACGCACAACCAAACACACACATCGCCGCGGGTTCGTTGCCTTGACAGTGGTGACTATTAAGGCAGGGGTGGCGTTCATCTGTTTGCCGGGTTTCCCTCACTTTTCGGGTGGGCGTGCCACGGTTGCATGCGACAATTGCACTTCCGGCAACACCACCAGCACACTCTCCACTCCTTAATACACTCTGCCTTTGCTCTGCCATTTTTCTCTCTTCGCTCAAACGATTCTCGGTTTGGAAAAATTCTCGTTGAATTTTTTTCTTTTCGGTTTTTGGGTTTGGCATTTGCTTCGAACTGGAGCAGGTGCTCTTCCCGGCTGCGTGCCTCAAATTGCTGGCTCATGTTGCGTCCATCAAACAGCTGACGGCGTCGATCAATTGAAATTGCTTTTTTTTTCGCTTTCCACCATCGCCCAGCCCTTCGATGTTGCATCGCTGCCGTGTTGCTGCGGTTGCCTCTTGTCGCTCTGTGATGACTTCCTGGAACTAATGACTGATGAATCGTCTTGGGAGTCGTTCATAAAATATAAAAATTAATAGCTTTCATTGTGGGCTGCTGAGGTTCTTTGAAATCTAAGCAGTATTAAAAGTTTTTATTGAGGTTATTTTTTATTGCAACAAGATAGATGTAAGAATATACCAGACTGAAACATTTATTGTCTGTAGAAATAAACCAAAAATTGACAAACTCATCCGGGAACTAGGGGAACATACGCATAAATTCAAATTAAGTGTACTATTGCTCTTAATACTCACTGAAACATGATAGAGCTAAGAATATATAAGACAATAACCTTTATTGTCTATATTTCCTTTGTAAAAATAAATTAAAATGGAAATAAGTCATTAGAGAACGGGGAGAGCAAGTTGTAAACAGGCGCCTCTCTCTGCGCTTCTCATAAATTCAACTTAAGTGAGTGACCAACTGGATTTTAGTGCTTTATTGGCCTTCTGAGTTATGCATTCGCCCCCCGAGAACACAATTTCCAATTGCATGCAGAAATATGAGCCGGAATTGCTCTGTGCTCGGAGCGCTGGCTATTATTTCGTTCCGCATAGAGGGAACAAAACAATGCCAAAGAGAGAACTCAATAAATTGCAGAAAAGCGAAAAGTGGAAAGAACTGAAAAATAAACAAGAACAAAACTGCACGGCCAGTAACAAAACCAAAAAAAAAAAAACAAAGAAATAGAAAAACGTGAAGAAAAACAAGATTTCCACTTGCAGTTTTAATGTGTTTTGTGCGTTGCTTCTCGTTTTATAATTGAGTTGGCAGTTGCAGCCAAAGTTGGAGCTGCAGCAGCAATGCACTGTTCCTCCCACCTCCCACCTCCCATCTCCAAACCAAACCAGCCCCATTTCCCAGCCACATCCCGCCTTTTCCCGGGGGAGTGGGAGTTGTGCACTCGTGTGCACTGAATGCGAAAAAGTTCCGCACACTTTTCGACTGAAACGCGATATTATTATACGTATTTCCCATATTTTTTTTATTATTATTCTCATAACATGCAGCCACGCCCAGTGCGGAGCTACCTTTATGCGTCGCCCTGAAATGGAAGCGCAAACACAAACGCTTGGGGATCTGGTGCACGATGGCTGCCAGTCAGACAAAAACCGCCATCCTTGGTGGGTTCCGTAATGAGCGCTTCCGTCGAAATCCTATTCCCCATTTCACACGCTGGGCAAAAAGTAGTTGGAACGTTTAAAGCAATTAAATATAAAAAATATCGTAGATTAATGCATTATTTCAAGTGGAAAACACATCAGAAAACGGGAAATAGAATCAGCTAAAAGGTCCCTTTAAAACAAATTAAAACAATGCACTTTTAAGTAATTTAATAGATATTTATTTGAAGATACTTATTTATTTATATGTTTTCTGCTTTCAGATTATTCCTGATATTCCGGTAAGTTACCTAAACTTTATTAATCTTTATTTCCCAGACAGATGAGAGAAGTCTTTGCTTTCGTAAAAAACAGTTTAATCGATTTCTATAGCTTCCACACTCACTTTTTTGAAGTGCACTGGCACTTGGCCCAACTTGGCCGCATTTAAAAGCACATTTTCTTTCTATCACCATACAGCCGGCTTTGAGCTGGATCGACGCTCCATAATCACCACATTTTTTGCTTCATTACCGGGCCTTTCCCCATGCATTGGGTCTGTAAATTGTCCAAGACCATTGAAAGATCACCCAGGAAGCCAGAAAGAGAAGCTCTTAATTTGCTGGGGCCATAAACGGCACCACTTTCCTATGTCCGTACATATACTATTTTCCGGCCCAGCAAAGTGTGAAGTGCGGGGCATTATGCGTACGAGTGTATTTCATAACTCACTCTTATGGCCGGCAAACAAATGAGCAAAAGTGTGCTAGTCGGGGTCGAGACTGGGGCATGGAGACGGAGACGGAGACGGAGACGGAGACGGAGTCCAAGCTGGAGCCCAAGTCTGGAGTCTGCCAGATGAGCCGTTAGACAGCGCTGATGGCGCCCCCAGAGTTCATTTACTCCGCTTGGCCACCAAGAAAATTCTATGGAAAGAAAAGGCTTGAAAAATGCCCAGCAACGTTATTTGTAGTTTTTATTTCTTTTCTTTTTCTTGGCTCATATTTTGCTAGAACATTTCGGTTGTTTTTTTTTGTCTTCTTTTAAATGCTGGGCTGGGCGAAGAGCGGGGGTCAGTCGGACGATGGGGGCTTGGAAAAAAATCCAAGCTTGGCCTGAAAAAAGTGCTTATTAAATTTAATGACAGCACGCTGGCTTGCGAAAAGCGATTGGACTTTTTTATTCCAAGCTTTTTTCCAGCCTTTGGTTATATTGCTTTTTTTTAGTAGGTTTTTTTCTAGTAGTTTTTGTTTTTTTTTTGTATTTTTTTTGTATTCCGTTTATTGGGGGCTGGGGCTCATTGGGAGCACTGAGGCCATAACAGCACAGTCTTTAAGTTTAATTATGTGGCAGGGCTTCTTGGCCCGGCTCTGACTCCATAAAATGGATCGTAATGGACATAATAGTTATACAGTTTCAATTGAAAAGATAACAAATTTTATTGTTCGTGAGTCTAAGTGGTGGGGAAAACGAAAGTTTTGATTTGATTAATTCCCCATTTCCCTTTTTAACTTGGACAAGTTATTTTCCTAGCATTAAGGTAAAAGTCAAGGAAAATTTAAAGTTTATTTATAATTTATAAAAGTAATAGTCATATTAGGGGGTTGCAATTTGGAGAAAGGAAGTAATTGGTAATAAGTACAGAAATAACTGAAGAAACTCCTGAAGCTACCGCGAAAATAAACCTTATTTTATGTTAAGTTGGAGGCCCTGATTGATGCCGCTTAACAATTGCTGCAATCAATGTCCACTACCTGGTAGTTTTGCCAACTTAAAAAGCAGTTTCCCTTTTTTTTCCCGACCTGTCACAGCTTTATCCCCCCCTTTATCCTTTGGTGATTTCCACCTTGGCCAACTGTCGTTGCCTGTCGGTGCTGCCATGGGATTTCTCACAATTATGAACAACAAACTGGCATAAATTTATGGCTAGTGGAGTTTTTGATATTTTTGCAGGCAGCCAGCAGGCGGCAGTGAAAGTATTTTAATTAAAAGGGGGACGGCGGGCTTTAGACCTGCAGGTTATGAGGCGGTAATTTGCAATTTCCCCGCACAACGACGTGGCTCTCTCGGTTGGCTTATTATTCAACTGGTTTCTCGGTATGATCCCCCTAACGCTGCTCGTTGAACTTCAAATTGTGCGCGAAAAAAAGTGAAATTCGCCTTTGGCGGCTCACCACAACTCACTACTCTGTTGCCAAGTTAATGAACTGCGGCGGAGGGGGCAAATCTGGGAGCAGGGCCAAAACAGGAAGCAACTTTGTAACATTAGCACAGTTCCCTCTTAGGCAACACAAAAACTATGCTAATTTCTTTCTCAGCTGGGACTTATGAAATGAATTCATTTTCGTTTTATTTAAAGAAGACGCGGCTCAGGCCAGAGACTGGGTTGCGTGTCAAGGCGTTGGCCACAACTGTTGACTTTTATTCACACAATTACAGGCGGCGAATTTGCATTCACTTCCTCCTCCGCTCACCTGCTCTGCTCACCTGTTCGGCTCACCTGTCACGCTCGAGTGATTCCTCAGGGGGTTGCGAGACGACGCTTCACTTGTTAACAATTAAAGACGAACCCTTGACTTTGGCCAGTGAAATACATATGTCTCAATGGAGAAAGAGTTTGAGTGCGATTTCAAGTAGATATTTTCATTAAAAATGTATAAAGAAATTGAGAAAACATTTAATAATTCACCAAGTTCGCCCACTTAATTAGCTTTCTTTTGACATTGCCATGGCTTTGTTTCGGCTTCGAATTAGCATTTTCGAAGCTAACAAAGTGGACATGGAAATGCTCAAAACTCCTATAAATAATTCAAAACTGACCCCGAGCGGCTTTCATTTCATTTCAGACGGTTTCGTTTTGTTTTCCTTCGTTTTTAGCTTGGAAACGATTGTTTTTCATGTGACGCAGCAACAGTTGTCTCTGGTCTTTGGTCTCTGGTCTCTGGTCTCTGGGCCTGTGGGAACATCTCAAAGAAGTCATAAAACTAACAGTTGAGCGGAAATTAACACAGATACTCTCCAGGCCAGGGCCCGAAGAGCCCTTCAGCTCGGTTCGGGCCAAACAACAATCGAGCCTCTATGTTATGTTGTGGCATTACCTTCCGATTGAGATGTAGATGTAGATAGCCGGCGGACAGGTGATGAGCCCCGGGGAGGGGATTAGGTCTTGGTCTAAATAGCCATCAGATGAGGTTGCACAATGCGGGTAATACCAGTGTATTCATGTATGTGGCCATCATTAGTCGACAGTTAGTCTTTTAGATCGAAGAAGTGGGTCTTCGGAATGTTCGGCGGCGTTTAAGCTGCGGATTGGGCACAAAACGGTTCATTGTCAAGGCATTCCCTGAGTGCTTTCTACTCTTGGGAGACAAAGATCTGGCGAAGGAAGGGCGATAAAAAACACTCTCAATAACAAATTGATACGCTTGAGGCGACTTCCTCCATAGATCTAGGTTGCCCCCAACACTGGCACTGGCACACTAATTAATATAAGATAGATCCCTAGATCTTATCGCAGTAACCTGCATTTCCTGTCACACACTGAGGGAAAATGTCAAGCGAGAGCATCCATAAATAAGGCTGAGGTTTAGAAAGGGTAACTGAAAACATTAAGGTCTTGTATTTGTATCTTTATAAAGTAAAATATGTATATTATCTGTTCAGTTCTTAACTTATTAGTTAATATATATGTTCGTCCTTATGCCCATAGTTTCTCAACAGTTTTTCTGTGTGTGTGCGGCTGTCTCCTTGGCTGCTTGGCATTGTTGGGTGTTGTGCGTTCCATTTCGCTTCTCTGAACTTGTTGAAAGCGAGTAAAATGTGCCAATTTTCTATATATATATATATACTATATATACCATATCTTGATGTGCTTGTAATGCAAGAATCGGAGAGCGGGAGCCACAGGCTCTTCCATACATGGCCACTTCATCACGCAGCGTTGGCCAAGCGTGCTGTTGCCGCAGTTGTTGCCTGCAAAATGCATCTGAGCGTTGCGTCGCGTCACCTTCCCCTCCACTCCCAGTTGCTCCTATTGTTCTGGCCGCGCTCGTGCTTGTGCTAGATTTATGCACTGGCTCACCTTTCCTTTCCCTCGCCAGTCGCCATTCGCCAGTTGCCAGTTGCCGGCCCCCAGGACAGTTTCGATTTCAATTTAAAGCGGATGCTCGCTTTAATTGCTGGCCGGGGCCAGCGATAATTCATAAGTGCATTTGCTGCTGCACTGGGACGTTTCAAGTTGCAACCGCTTCCCCCTGGGGTGGCAATGAACTTGCAGATCGAGTCCAGAAATGGGATATTATGGTAGGCAATTGTTTTGAGCTATGAATGAGCTTTGCCTGAGTTATGTTTACAATTAATTAAGGTTTGGATTAATACGAATTTCACAGGAGTAAAACCATTAAGCTCTTTATTCTTGGCGTTAATTTCTCGCAATAAATATCCATAATTGCTGGCATCTGCTGACTACAGCTTCTCTTGGTCCCAGGTCCTTTTTGAGGAGACCAAGTCAAGGGGAAAATAGCCACAATGCCACAGCCATCAGAGATAGCAGAGTCTCACTTTTCGCTGCGGTTCAGTGGCCTTTGTCCGTTTGTCGTTTGTTGCACTTGACACAGCCCCGGCTGCCACAGCCACTGTCAATGCAACCGAAATGGCAATTGCAACGCCAACTATTGCCAGCCATTGGGAATGCAATGCAGTGCAATGCAATTGATTGTGACAGCCAATTGAAGGGGATGAATGGCTTCGGCGACTCACTCACTTTCACTGATCGAAAGCGTGAAGCCAAAGTTTAATTGAATCTGCAGCTGCTATGTATGACTGCTACTCCGCTGGCATCGGCCAATGATTGGTAACATTCAATGGTTTCCAGCTCTTACCAACTTTCAAACTTGGCCATTTGAAAGTTATTGGCCACAAGTGCGCACACACACACACACACACCCTGCTCCCATTGCAACACACACCCGCTGATACTCGTGTGTACGTCAAAGAAACTCGAAGTAAACTTAACGTGTCAGCAAGTCGAGCCGCAGAAAAACTTTTCGGCCTGCCTCTCGGAGTTAAGTTGCGACAAAATCAATAGGAAAACTTCGCCACCGAAGGCGAAGGGCGGGGCACAGAGACGGCGTTTCCTTCGAAATGGGGGGCGTGGCCCGAGTGCAGCAATTTGTTATATTCAGGCGGTGTCGCCCCAAAATTGGGTCACCGAAAATGTTCAATTATTCGAGTGAAATGCAGCTCGCAGCCCAATGAAGCAAGTCTTTGCTGGAGAGTTGTGTTGTGTGTGTGTGTTTGTGTGTGTGAGAGGCGGAGGGGGGAGTGAGCCCTGATTTTGGGCTCACAAAAAACTCGTTTTTGGGAGTTGATGTAAGCAAGATTTTGTCTGGCGGCTGCTGGCTCGTTTAATACGCTTTATGGGAAAAGTTGATTCCACAGATTTTGTCACTCACTCGAGCGGGGGGGAAAGCCGAATCGAATAAATGTCTATATCTGAACTAGAACATATTATCTGGTGTGAATAAATGGTTTTCAGCAGGTCTCGGGGGTGTGTTTAGGGTGGATAACTTGAAAAAGTTTATGGGAAATAATCCCAGAAGGAAATGCCAATATTTTAAAGTTTGATTTGAGATCAAATCAAAAAAGGTGAATTTCAAAGAATTTCATATTACTGGAATATGGATTTGGCTATTCTTTGCCTATTCAATTTATAAATAATATATATTATTTTAGTTCTTACGAACCTTTTTGGTTATGACACTGTATCAAACATTTAATTAATAAGACTTTTCATTAAAGACATCAAAGATAGCAAAGGATTTTACGTAGTAAAAGTAAGGCAAGCATATGACACTTTTTCAACAGTGTGACCATACTCGTATTACACAAAATTCGAATTAAAAAATAAATAATGGTGCTTTTTTCAGGGTTTTAATAAAATCTCTTATTAATGAAAGCTTTATTACAGTCTCATATATTTAAAAACTACCTCCAGACGACATATATTATGTCTTTCAACAGATTATATAATATTTTGGACTTAACCAAGGCAAGCCACTCGATGATCAAAGTGCATTTGGTGTTCGTTGCATGGTTAATAAATTTTCATTCGTTTTTTCTCCCTCCCCCCTCTCTCTCTCTCGCTCTGTCACTCCACATTTTATGAGTTGTACAACAAGTTTATAAGCCCAAAAACCCTTCGACACACATGGGAATGCCATATACTCGTTCACATTTTCCGTGCGTGTGTTGATGCTGCGACTTTCCATTTGCCGAGATTTCCACATTTCACATTTTCGGATTTGAGAGATTTCAATATGTAAACGCCGTTTATACCAAAATGCGCCATGAATAAAATTCGTCTCGTTTCGTTGGTCGTTTGGTCAGGGGAGAAAAGACCAAATGGGATTTTATTTATGAAAGGGCCAGCAGATGTGGAGCTGGGAGCTGCTGCAAGTGAGGTGAGTTGAGTCGAGTTAAGTTGAGGGCGGATCCCCCCATTTACAGCCGCTGGCCATTGCGTTGGGCAAACATTGCACAAATCAATGCACTGGCACGAACGCAGCTCAGAAGTTTGATCGATTTACCTTTCATTTACTGTACACTAGGGGAAAATATGTTGCATGTTAGCAGATCATTTAAATAAGTTAATTTTCTCTATAGTTAACCAGAAGATGTTCTCAGATAACTCACAGTTTCGATTACATCAGCTTAGTTAAGTCTAGAAAAAAGACAATAAGATTAACTACTCATAGTTAAATGTATCTAAAGAAATAATAAAGAGGTGCTTATTTTTGCAGATATTTCCGAGGGTAGCCAACTATCTATAATATAGACATATATAAAAATGATATAAGAGGTTTGTTAAAATATCTAAAAGTAGTTCAAACTCTAAAGTTTTCTTTCAAGTGACCTTTGAATCTATACTATAGTCTTGCTGAAAAGCAAAATGCTTTTAAAGTTTTATGGATTTGAACCTTATCGGAAAAGAGAGTTGACTAGGTTTTGTATTTGATTTTTATTTGATAGTTTTTCTAGTGTACAACCACACCTCTCTCGGGGGAATCCAAGGGGTCGGACACTGGTGCTCTAAGCAAACTACAACAGTTGTGGTTGTTGGCCTCGGAAATGACCGGCCACATACGGAGTCTATAGCCTATGGAGTGGCAAAGGGCGCGTCGACAAAATGTTTGGTACACTCTGTGGTTGCTGGCTGTCATCGTTGTTCGGCCGACATCGTTCGGTTGATTTATTTAGTTAAATGGAATCTATTTACTGGCCCCATTTCAAATGTATATTTTTGGTTCGCTTATCGCGCTTGTCCCACATTTTTCACTCATTTTCGGTTGAACTGAACCGGCTGATAAGCGCATCGCACTGTGTTGCACTCGGGAAATGTTGACACAAATGTGCTGTTCAACCACTAACCTGACACGGCCGCAGATGTTGCCGTGGCAGTTGCAGTTGCAATTTACCCCCGGCAGTTTCGACGTCAAATTGTCGCAAATTCTTACAAGCGCCGCTCATTAAAATTACCGAAATGCCAGCGCCAATTGTCGGTGCAGAGCAAGATGGCAGACGGAGTGAGAAATGGCATCGCATGACAAATGGTGGCGACGAGGGCTCCAGACAAGTGCCACCTAGCGATGCACTGGCAGAAAAGGGTTCTCAAATGAAGGGTTTTGCCTTAGCTGCTTGGTTTTTCATAAGTTCAAGAAAATACTAGTACAATTCTGAGTTAAACAAATTAAAACTCAATAAAGTCTTAACATCTTTGACTGCTTTTAATGCCAGAAAAGTCACTGGATTTCTATAAATCATTATTGAAGCTCTTGAAAATCGAATGAGATATTTTCCAGATATTTTTCCAAGTGCCTGACCGTGCCAGCTGCAGTTGTAGACTCGGTTTTCCTCAACTTTTCTGGCTGTTCAACCAAATTTGTCGCTGACATTTTGCAACGTGATTTTGGTGACTTGGGGCAGCCTGATAAGCTTGGCTATTTGGCCGCCGATTTCCGACTGACTGAAGAGCTCTCTTTGCTGCTCTGATACAAGCCGGAAAGTGCTGATTGTGGGTATTGCTTTACTTGGTAATACAAAGCGCGGACAAAAGTGCTGATCGAGCGGGAAATTGCCCGTTGGAGCGTGGCATATAGAAGTAACGGAACTGAATCGACGACATTAGCCAGGTGAGCTGAGCTTGGCTGAAACCGAAGATCGAACTCGATGGTCGTCAGCTGAAACAGCAAAATTGCCCAGCAGAAAAAAAAAAATAAGAAGAAATAAGAAAAAGAGCAGCACGATCACCTCGATTCGATCGATACTTTATTGCAGGTGCCTTTGCCAGCCAAGTTGCGCAAGAAGTGAGCCAACAGCTCCAAGCTCCAAGCTTTTGTTCGAATCGCGGCCAGACTGTCAACAGATTGGTCTGGTCTAGTTCTCCTCTGGCCTCGCACCGAACTCATTGAAATGGAAAGCTGGAAAATTAACATTGCAAGCGGACACTGGGCAAACGACAGCCACGACAAAAAAATAATACAACCAAAAATTCTAAATACAAAAACGAAAAAAACATTTGCAAATGGAAAAACACTGAACCAAGAGGAAAAGCTAGACAGTAATGTTGAAAAGAGAAAAATACCCCTTTTAATACATGTGTTTTTGGTTTTAATTAACTTGGAAGTTATATAAAGAAAAGTTCTTTATCATTTGAATCGATTTTAGTCTTACAAAAACCATAATAATATATTCATTTATTCAGTTTAAAGTAAAGTAAGCAAAACTTCTTTATTTTTATATTATATTTCCATATGTTATTCATAAAACCTTTAAGTTTTTATATTTATTTACTATATTCTAAAAAATAGAAGTGTTTAAGGTCAAAATTTTAATATTTACTTCCCAAAATGAGCAAATTAAATTAATAAAACGTAATTTTCTTTTAGATTTTTATCCGTTCCTATTTCTAGTGCAAAAATATCTTGAAAGGTTAAGGCACTTCAATTTTCTAAGCTTACAAATAGAAATGTCTTGACAAACTACGCTGATTTTATGTTGTAAAATGAATAGTTTTTGCTTCTTTTTAAATATCCCCTCTCCTTGAACTTCATTGACTGGAATACACCCAATAGTACCCCTTGAATAAATGATGTATAGTATGCATTCAGATCCATACTAAACGGCTGCTCATTTGGCATTCTACGTACTTGCAAAGTTGCCGGCATTTGGCGAGTGTTACGCGACTTTGAGCGCTCTAATTGTGCGCTTGTTGTTTCGGCCAACACACAGCTGAAAAACGTACACACAACAACAGTTGAAATATACACTAAAAGTAGCAAAAAATAAAATAAAACCAAATATACACGGCGACATGCAACGGTGCACAGACGTATAACATTTAGCTGCGCTGAAAAGCCAAACAAAAATACAAAAAAAAAAGAAGAAACAAACCAGAAACAGAAACAGAAAGAAAAACAATCCAAAATGTACTTTGAGGCACAGACAAAGCACGCGACTGCCACTGCAGATAATTTGTTATTAAGTGGAGTGGAAATGCGTAGGAAAATATGATATAATCTGGCGGAGAATGGGCGGGCTTGCATGCATGGCCAGGCATATGGAACCGTTTTGTTTCAAGATCAAGTTCAAGTTTGGAGCGATTATTATGCCTTGTTGAAGTGCACAGATTTTCCGGTAGCTAGACGTCGTTTGTAGTCGTCGTCGTTGATGGGAAACTCGCAATTGGCATTTTCACAAAAACCAAAAGACTCCGCGAAACCGCAAAACCCTGCGAGACGCTGCTGGGCAATTTGCCAAACGGCATAAAAAGTGTCTAAGCGCAGCGAAATCACCTTTTGACCCACTTTAAAGATGTCTGTCTCTGGCTGTTGTGCAGCATAATGATGCAAATGATGTTGCAGCCTCTGATTGATGGGCAAAGGCGAATCACAGCCGTGGCATCTAGCTGGAAATCAATCCGTAAGCACAGTGTAATGAGGATGCAGTTGGGCAGAGAGAAAAACTCCAGTATCTTTATGAAATATAATACATTGTTATTAGTAAAAGGCAAAATATACAGATCAAGGAGTCAGTATCTAAAAGATACAGCTGAGATAATGCTTCAACAACTATTGACAACAAATTTAAACACTACATTACTGCGAAAATAAAAGATATAGGTACCTAGTTTCCCTTCTAACAATTTTAGTCAATTTCCTCTCTTAACAAACGCGTATAATTCCAGAAATATTTTCTCCGTGTAGTTAGTATCTGTTAGATACAAGCTGCAGCGGTAGATACGCCCAGCGGCTGTCTTGGGTGAAAACCAACGGAATGAACGGAAGTCAACGGCAATTTGTGAACGCAAATCAAACCATTTACCGCCGTTGGGCCTGCCTGCCTGCCTGCCTGATGTTGTTATGTCGTTACGTACTGTACATGGTTAGCTGCCGATGAATAGGTAAAATCGTAAAATGTCAAATGCGAAAAGCAGATGCTAGCGCTAGGTCTTTTGTTTTTATTTTTTGTGTGTTTGTGTATTTTTTTGCACGAACGTGACTCTTGCATTTACGGTCTTTAAATTAACTGCAGCTGCGGCTGTGACTTAAAGCTGCAGTCTTTTTTAAGTGTGTCAGTCACAGCACGGAAAAGCCGCCAGCCACGGCAACAGCAACAACTGCAACAAGGTGCAGCATTCCACGCACACTTGCACCGCTCTCTCAGGCTCACTTAATTATGCATTAGGCAGCAGCATTGACAGCCACACTTTGCCAGGATAGGGAGGGAGTTCAACGAACTCGCCTCCTGCCTGTGGAGTTAAGGACCAAAGGGTTTTGCCGGGTTAAATGCGATTATGACAGCTGTGCAAGCGGTGTGAAAGGGGAGAGTGAGAGAGATTCTCTTAAATAATTAGAAGGTCTAAAAGGTTCCGTGTGCCAAAGGATTTGTTCTGTGATTTACTAAAAGTTAAAACTTTAGTCTGTAGATGCAGGTACATTTTTTTATTATTATTAAAGTATTTAAAACCTTTTCTATTTATTACTTCACCTAATAAGAACTTATATAAACTATTTATTATTAAATTAAGCTGCAAGCACTTGTCCCCCCCATATAGTAATTTACAGACAAACCTTAAATGCAATTATCGGTTGACAGATAGTTATAATTTACTGAAGGCCTGCAACAAACTGCACACAAGGGGAAACCCAACTGTTTGTCGGCCGTTTGGCCCTAAACTGAACTACCCCTCAAGTGCAATAATTTAAGTCAGCTTACCGCCTGTCCGGGCAACGCTCTCCATTAAATCAGACCCCATTGATTACGACAATCAATTGCCACCTCAAGATCCCCATGCTCCCTATGCTCGGTTTTAGGCCAGCAGCTCCCGGCCAACTCTGTCAAAGGTGGTTAGCTGTAATTGGCGAAATACTCGCACGGCGACGCTGCCGCCATTCAATGGAGCGTGGAGCTTCGCTAAACGCTAAGGTAGCTCTGCCACATGGCCACACTCCAGTGCATCCGATTGTGAAGGGGAGCATCGGGAATTGGTGAAGGGAAAATAAGGGGCTGCAGGCATTGACGGCTTAACCCACGCATGTGGCCGTTGTGTAGATTCCAATTGAATCTGCAGGCACGCAGAAACGCGACCAAATCGATGTTGCTGCTGGGTTTGCCTCCATGTTGCCCTTGTCCCTTGTTGTTATGGTCGTCGCTTACTGACCACTGACTAATGGCTTAATGTGTGTGCGTGTGCGAGTGTTTTGTGGCAGACGCATGGCAGCTGTGGGCAAATTTATATTGCCTACTTTTTGGGGCAGCAGTGGGGAGGGAATGAGATAGAGAGTGCCCCGCAAGTGCAATTGATTTTGTTTTGCTTCTAAGCTGCCCGCACACGACCAACATTGTCTCCAACTCGGGGCAGTAACAGCTTTACTCCACCTTAAAAAAAGGGGAGTAGGTTTTTCCTCTTTGAAATATATTTATTAAGTTACAAATGTGTGCATTTTTTATTTCTTGGAAATTGTAAGATTCAGGGTAGGTATTTAATACAATAATTTGATTTTAAATGTTGTATAAGTTTGAAATTCTCTCTACTTCGATTCCCACACATTCACACCTTCTTCTTACCTCTGCAGCTTCTACAGTACTTGTAAGTTCTTGTAAGGTAACGGTGCAGCATTCCGTGCGGTTAAACTTGAATAGATGTGGCGTTTCTTTGCTCTCCGGTTATAGGGTCATGTCCTTGCTAAGCTAAACGTTTTGGTAATTTATTTTGATTGTTACAATAAAAATAAAATATAATTGAATTAAATTACAATTCAAAGAAAAAGAATAACTTCCCCTTGTTCATTTTCATTTTGGTGCAATTCTGCTCAGTGTACAGAATCCTCACGCCTCGTTGGCCAGGCAATGGCAGTAAGGAGGAGTGGCGGTAGCGAGGCGGAAGACACAGTGTGTCCTGGGCCGCACGAGCGCCTTGTTTATTGAATTTGGGCGCCTTTGTGTGAGAGTGACAACGACGGAGGTCTGCTCCTGCAATTGAGGATGTAATTTTTGCATGTCTCCGGCATTAAATTCAACAGCACCACCATCTCATCCTCCTTACTTCTTCTGCATCTGTGTGTGTGCTCCTGGGCAATTAGGGCTATGACATTCCGCTCTAAATCTCCTGCACACTTTGCTAATTGTTTCCAATTCCACAAACACTCGTCGCAGGCAGACAGACGGACACCATGCACCCACAACTAGCCGGCCGGGGCAAGCAAGTAATTGCAGCTGATGTCTGATGTCTGATGTCGGACCCCCTTGGGCAAATTGGCTATGAAAGTTCAGAGGGAAAATACCTCAATTATAATTGTTAAATGGCATGTTATGCTGGCAAAATGCTTTGATTCCTGCCATTTATTAATTTGCCTTTGACCCAATTTGCCCCGCAAAATGCAATTGATTCAATTGCCAAGCTCATTTTCCCGTCAGCAATTGATTTACATTTTTTGGTTTGGTTTTTTTTACCAAAGACTACATTGTAAGCTAAACTCCTGTCCATTCAGTTGGATTATTCAGTGCAGTGTCCGGGGCAAACTTCTGAAAAGGTAAATGCATTTTTATAGCCATCGACTCTGGCTCAATTTTCATTCAGCACTTTGCTGGTCAAACCAATTTGAATATCTGCACTTGGAAGAATATCTTAGAGGTAAATACTGAAATGTATTAAAGGGAATTATTGCCACATCTTTGGGAAGCTCTATCTTTAGCAAGTTAGTAAGAATTGTTTAGCCTTTGTAGTACATAATATTAATAGAATATTTAAATAAACTTAGGTAGGTCTTGTTTTCTTTTTGTGTACGTAATACGTATCGAACGGAGCTCCGCTTGTTCCCAACTGCGGCACATTGGGCAGCGCGTGTTTTGTCGTTTTGCCTGCACGTGACCTGTGTTACCAAGAGCGTCTTTGCCCGTTGGGATTAGGACCGGCCGCCGCCCACTTTGCACCCACTTCTTTGCAGCCTTGCCGCTTTCCCCCTTTCCTTACTCTCCTCACGCATCGCTTTGCATTTGCGTGCAGCGATTTGTGTGTTACTGGGAATCGAAGCTGACTTCTGGTGCCTCAGCCTTTTGTTATAGGCTTTTAATTGACATACGCGTTTTTTACACGATTTCTCAGTTCTCAGTTGTCTGCTGCTTGCTGGTACTCCCACTCCCCTTCGATGTATATATACCGACTGCATACTAATGACTATCTCCTGTTTTCGAATTCCCTTTGCAGTTCCCGATGATCATGATGTTGGTTGCCGGTACACGGAGCAGCGCCTAAATTTATTGGCCAACACACTCGTCTAACCCCAGAGAGGTGAGTTATTAGCCAACATAGCAAGAAAAAGTTAGGAAGTAAAAGAAAAAGTTTGTGTAGTTTAAGCACACTTATTAAAGGTCCTTATTTAATTAAGATATTTGTTTAATTTGGGAATAATATTAGGTATTAAAAAGTGTTAAGAAAGTTGACATTTCAAGGATTTTAATTAAGAGAAGGAAATGATGAGAAGATGAATCTAATATGGTTTATCTGGTGATTAAATAATGCGTGATTCGTGCTTATTTTTACTATTAATATTTGGTTTAGTTCAGCAACAAATATTCTCTACAAATTTCCACAATAAGTTCAGCTTTATCTATTATATATATCTGTGATTTTCTCTGAGTGCCGAGTTAGACCAGGTTCAGTTAATTGGCCTCGCATGCGCTTCGATGATAATTAAAGTCGACAGCCCCAGACAGGGCAGACAAACGAGCACGAGTGCGGCTTGGATTATTGGTATTAACACCGATTTTATGACCTCGCACGCGTTCTCTAGCTGCCCCGTGACTCGCGTCTTCAGATTCATCAGTAGCTTCAAAAAGCTACAGCAGCCGACAGATACTTTGTATCTTTGCTCATAACTCATTTTTATGCTGTCGAAGTTTCTTTTCCGCATTTTTGGCTATAGCTGCTTGGGCCAAATTAGAAATAAAAGCTTTACCTTTGGCTTAGCCGATGCTTTTTGCATAAAAAAAAACAAGAAAAAACCAAGAGGGTTCGAGTATGGTGTATGTGGGTGCCAACTGAGTGAGTGGAGCTTTCACTCCAAGCGACTTGAGTGGGTTTTATGATTTTTTTAATGCCAAAATGAACTAAGGAATTAAATTCTTTAGTATTACATTGTAAACTTTCAAAAAAAGGGGCTGGAAAATTTATTGAAAAGCAAATTCAAAGTCAAATTTCTAGTAAGTTCTTCCTTTAGTAGTTTTCCCAGTTTAAGGAAAACTCTTATGGCTACCCTCGAAGCTTTCCATGGAGCTTGCCCGAGCCAGAGCTTTCACTCGCACCTCCTGTCGTCAGCTGTGTGTCCTCTTAGCCGAATACCCGAACGCTTAGACGATTCGTGTGCTTTTCAGGCGACTCCTTGCTGGCGCGTCTCAATTCAGTCTCCCGAAGAGCCCTTCCAGGCACAGAACGCGGACGGTGCGCGCTCCTCGCTCCAAGTTGGCAACGCAAAAACGACAAACGCGTCGGGAGGAGGCGGCAGGTGGCAGAGGCGGAGGAGGCGTTGCGGATTGGGCGTTGGGGTGGTAGAGTGTGCCACGCGCAATCCTAAAAGTAAAATGAATTAGAAAATGTGCGCGCCGTTGTGTTACATAAACGAAGCAATATTTTCACCCACACACACACACACAGAGAAAGACAGACATACACCGAAAATCGCGTCCTGTGAGAGTGAAATTATCCTGGCCAAGTCGCTGGCTGTTGTTGTTCGCTGTGGTCGTGCTGATGGTGCTCACGTATATTATGTAAATGATTATGTGCCAGAACCGGAGCGCTGCGACTCACGAAGACCAGACCACGTCGTCGTCCACAATCGTTGTCGTCCTCGTCGTCCTCTTCGTCGTCATCGTGGATGTTTTAGCCGAGATGTGGTGCCGAGCCCACAACTGTTCATAGTCCGTAGACCTGAGTCCTGTGTCCTGAGTCCTGAGTGGGCGGGTATTTCGAGGGGCTGGCCGCGCGTCCACCTTTGCGTTCTTGTGTCCGACACACGTCGTTCACTGGACACCGCCAGCACCAAAGTTCAGCGAGTGAAAGCCTCTATTTTCATCAGGATTTGGGGCTGTTTGCCATCTGAAACTTAGGCGCCTAAGCCTCTTCCTTGGCTTTCGTATTCCAGACCCACAAATGAGTAAAAGTTTAATAATCCTTTTTAAGAAATTTAAAATTAGGGGAAGAAATAATTCAAATTGTAGGAGAAAGGATTGTTTATAATTAATAATCAAATTAGAAAACAATATAAGGTACAATTCGGTAGCTAAAAACCTTTATAATGGTCTTAAAACCTTCCCAAAAATAGGTTACATTATAATTTTTATATTATGATTCTTATTTGCGTCAGTGTACACCACCTTTGATTGTATCCGGGCTCTCAGCCTTTGGTAAATCCTTTTTTTTTGTCGGAGACACATGAGAGGGGACTGTTTTCGTGTAGGCGCTTGTCGGAAATACAAAGAGTGCCTTGGCACCTGCAGAATGTGGCAACAAGGAGGACAAAAGGCAACTAAATTGTTGCCAAGTTGTGCTATCTTTGGCAGCTCGCTTGGCGGCTCCTTTTTAAAGCAATTTATTTCGCCCGACAGCGAATAATATACAAACACACACACATCGCCCCTCTCCGCGCATATCTAATGAATAAGTTATTCAAAAAATGTATCTACATGTTAGCCGGGACAGGGTAGCAGCAACAACAACAACAACAGACTGGCGCAAGGACATGGTTCACATGTGAGGAACTGGTGCCCTGGCGGACAACCAGCCGGCTGTTGGTGGTCGAGCGCTTAATACAAATCAAATTTGAGCATTAATTCGACTAATTGGTGCTTGTAAAAGTTGCCATCGAATGGGGGGGCCTTCGATGGAAAATTGAATGAAAAGCCCGGCCCGCAATTTGCTAGGGTTTATTCAATTAAACTACGACCCCGTTTCGAGACCCGTTGTGACCCCTCTTTCAGGCCCCGTGTCTGTGTGCTCCACTCCAGCTCGAACGTTGACTATATGGGACTGCGAATATGAGTAGCCTCCATTTAAATCGGATTCACAATGTGTTGTGTTGTGGCTACAAGTTTTTGGGGAAACTTTCCAGTGTCCACCTGAGTGACCAAAAAAGTTTCCATCTTGGCTTTTATCAAAGTCAACACGCAAGTCAAATGCCTCCGAATTACCATAATAGTTCAAGTCAAATGTTCATGTACATTCTAAGCGTACTTTACCTTTAAGATTCAAGTTCTCACGCAGAGAAATTACAATAAAACGCAATTTTTTGCCAGCTTTAAATATTTATAATAACAACCTACTTTAGCTTTGAGGTTTATTAAAGTTTTCACATGTAATTTTAGTAATGAAATTCCATTTACAAATGCTACAAATTTAAATAACACTTTAGGGTTCAGGGTTAAATGTATCTACAAGCCTCCGCTCTCTCTTCAACTCTAGGAAAAAGCGAAAGTTCCCTGCGGTTTTCCCATCATCAAAGACTGTTCTACTTTCCGTGTGAGTCGGGTGTGTTTCCCGGCAAATTATTTCCCAGAAAATTAAATAATATATGAGTGAGTTCGCGGTGCGCTCTGCGACAGTTTCCATGCGAAATGAAAAGTTAGAGAGTTTGCAGTGTCTGTGTTGCCGCTTTGTCGCATGAGTTGCCGCCGCATCCAGTGCATTTCAATTTGCGTAATTTCATAATTTTCATAATTTCGTAATGGCCTTGCCTAATTCCAAAGCTGCATTTATGTATGTCTCCCTTAGAAGTACGTGAAATTGTAATCAGTTTGAATGTCTCCTCTGTAAACCACTTAATTTGCTGCGTGTTTTGCGGATTGCTGCTGATTGCGAAATTTGCATGCATCAGCAATTAAAACTTGGACAGCCGATTCAGCAGGTAAATCTTTTCGCGGAGGGGGGCGGTGTAGTAATTACAGAAGTCATTATGTTCCTGCGTCACCGGATCATTTTTCCACTTGCTCAGGGAGTGGGGTGGGAGTGGGAAAACTTCTGCTTCTGCTGTGTTTGGGGCCAAATGTCAGTGGCAAAAAGTTTTCGCTAAGCTGTTTGAGTTGTGCAGCCGCAAGCACAAACTGTTTGCCAGAAAACTCTGCATGCCAGTCCCTCCTCATCCTACTACACTGGGAAATCAATAAATCAGAAGTTATTGGAACCTTAAAGGTTATCTAATAATAAATATTAAGGCTTAACTTGAGGGTTATATATGGGATTAAGTTTACTGTGCGCATTTTACAAGAAAAGTTCACTTTTGAAGCAAAGATAGCATTTTCATCATAACAAATGACATGTTTTATATATGGATTTGTACATTTATTATTACTCCCAAATATATATTTTTAAAATGTATTTTTTTTAGTACAAAGTACTTGTATTTTTTTCTTTGTGCATAATTTTTATAGAACTGCCTCAACTCTCTGTTACGACCTCTTCTTCCAAGCGGAAAGTCAAGCAGTCAAAGTGCATTTCGAAATGAATTTATGGTTGGGCCACGGGGCGTATGGGTTATATTTTCAGTTTACTGCCTAAACTGGCGTGCAAATGAAAATAGTTTGTCTTGCCCTCACTATTTTGGTTTTTATTGAATTCGTT